>VZRQ01003121.1:86349-110287 GCA_013397975.1 Machaerirhynchus nigripectus | reverse complement strand
TTGTCCAGCCCCCTGAGGCGTTTTAGCCCCGTTTGGGCTCTGGCTGTACACAGAGCCCTGAGTGAATTTTGATTCACTAAATTCAATTTAATTCAATGAAATTGGGGTTTTAACGAAGGTGCTGAGGAGGAGCAGCCCCAAATTGCTTTCCCAGCCCAGCCCCTTGATGGGGCTCATTTTCCCCCCACAGGAGAGTGTAGGTGTAGGAACAGAGATGGAATTTAGTGATTCCCCCCATCTCGGAGGAAAACCGCTTGGACAGACACAGGCAGCACCAGGAAACACCTCTGGGAGCTGTAGGAGGGGAAGGGGTGTCTAGGTGGGTTCTGGAGCAGGCTGGGGAGGTGGGATAAGTGGTTTCCCAGGCTGTGGTCCTCCAGGAAAGCCTTTTAGGGATGCAGGGAGTCAGGAGGGCACATGGTGCCAGGGCTCAGGGGGAGGATAAGGGGGGATGCCCAGCCTTTATTTAAGGGTGACCCCACACCGTGCACCCCTTTTCCTTCACCTCCCTAAAATAACCTATCCCGGGAGTGCCACAGGCGGTTGGGAACTCAGCTTTTATTGTCACAGGACGTGGCAACAGACAGTGGGGTCGGTCACAACAGGGGGGGATGGGAGGGGGTCACACCACAGGGTCCCAGCACAGTCACCCCAACCAGCCACCCAGCCCCGGTGTCCAGAGGGAGGGAAGGAATGTGAGCCACGAGCCCGGCTCCTTCCCACGCCTCTCCTGCCCCATCCTGGTGCAAAAAGACAGGCCCTCGGCCCACAGTGATGTTCCCTCTGGGAACAGGGCAGTCCATGAGCAGACAGAGGGGCACCTGCAAGCAGCTTCTGGCACCGGCTCCGTTGTGTCCGTGCTGCTGAGCGTGGCCGGGATGGGCCGCAGGGGCTGGAGGATCCAGGGGTTGCACTCACCAGGCACGCCGTGGGAGCGGGCTCCGTTCCCAGGGAATAGCCTGGGAGCCAGCACAGCCTGCAGGGTCACCCGGCATGGTGGGTGCTGGATTTGGGGTACAGACGCAGCCACCAGCTCAGGGCAGGGAGAAAGGCCCCCCAGACATGTCTGTGCTGGGTCTGAGCCCCACCAAAACACGGCTGGGCTCCCTCCAAGGGTTGTCCCAACACCGCTGGAGTCACCAGGGCCACCTCGGCAGCCGTGCCGGAGCGGGAGGAGGGGGCAAAGGGATCGGGTGGATGAAGAAAACCTTCCCTGCTGGCACAAAGCCCACTTGTAAGAACCTACAGGCCTTTGGTACCCCAGTGCCACCCTCTCCGCTCCTGACCTTCCCCTCCAGAGAGCCGGCACAGCCCCAGCAGCCGCCCCCATCCCGGGCTGGAGCCGGGCCGCTCACTCGGGAATGTAGTCCCTGAAGGAGTTAAAGCTGAGGCTCCGGCCCGTGGAGTTCAGGGTGGAGCTGGCTTGCATCTTGGGAATCTTCTCCATGAGCTTGGACACTGTCCTCCTCTTGAAGGAGCCCGGGGAGAAGTGCCCCTGCCTGAGCAGCTCCTGGTAGAGGCTGCTGAACACCGCCACCGGCTCCTCGTAGCTGTCCCGGGTGGAGATCTCGTAGAAGGGAATCTTGAGGGCTTTGGAGAGGTTCTCCCCGTCCTGGGTGGACACCATCCTGTCGAACTGCAGGTCCTTCTTGTTGCCCACGATGACGACGGGGGGCTGCTCGGCGGCGCCGCTGCGCTTGGGGCTGGCGTGCAGGTGGTTGATGAGGAAGCAGAGCCGCATCACCTCGTCGAAGCTGCAGCGGTCGGTCACCGAGTACACCACGGCGAAGCCGTCGCCCCACTTGATCTTCTCCTCGATCTGCAGGGAGTCCTCCTCCTGCCGGGGCATGCGGGCTCCCATTAGTGCCGCTGGAATGCCGGTACTGCTGGGCGCAACCCCGGAAAACCTCCCGAGGGCACGGCGCTGCCCCCGCGGAGGGTTTGGGGACAGCGGTGGTAATGCCGGCAGCCCCGGGCAGGGGTGGGGTGGCTTAGGCAGGGTGGCAGGTGGGGACGGCCATCGGCCCCGTCCTGGCACGGGTTTGGGGGGATTCAGTGCTCCCTCGAGCCGCCAGAATGCTCCAGTGGCGCAGGGAGCACAGCTGTGCCCCAGGCAGGAACAGGGGAATGTTTACCCGGAGCCACACCGTAGCTGAGGTTAGACATCGATTCAACAAAACACCCTTTCCCTGAGGTCAACACCTGGATATTCCAGGCAGCGGGGATGAGCCAGTGGCAGAGCAGGGACTGCCTTCCCTGGCAGGCCGCTCTGCTCCCGACGGTGTTTTCCCGGCTGAGCTCACCTGTCCGGCCGTGTCGAGGATCTCGAAGTGCACCATCTCCCCGTCGATGACAGCCACGTGCCTGTAGATCATTTCTGGGCAGGACACACAGGGAAGGTGGGTGAGAGAAGCCCCGGGGAGCAGCCACAGCCCGGGTGGCCTCGGTCACCTGGGTGGCTGAGAGGGCAGCAGTGACCAAAGTGTGGGAGCAACGAGGGAGGGGGAGGGAGGAGGGGACATTTCTGGGACGTTCCAGCAGGGACATGGCTTCAGTGCTCAAAAAGCAACCCAAATGCAAAAAGAAAAAACCCCAAAATCCTAGAATTCAGGAGAGCACAGGCTCCACGGGCTTAGATGCCTCCTGTCCCTTAAAAGCCACCACCCAGCAAATTGGGAAGGCGTTTGAGGATTCTCCATGATTCCATGACCCCATGGCCGAGCCTGCAGCACTCCCCCGTGCAATCCCATGGCTCGTCCCAGTAGATTTTGCCTAAAATACCAACAGAAAGGGAAAAAGGGATGTGGGACCCAGGGAGGTGTCAGGATGGCCGAGGGCTGCCTGTCTGGTTGAGGGGGAAGAGGAGGGAACACGGTGAGTTTGGGAGGAGAGTTGGCTCTGCCACGGTGACAGCACCAAGGAAAAGGAGTTTTCCTACCTAGGGTTGGGTCATAGTCTCCAATGAATCTCCTGGTGATGAATCGTACGGTCAGCGCTGGAAAAAAGCACAGGGAGCCCCGTTGGAGTTTTCAGTCCTCTGGACTAATTTTTCCTCCTTGCAAGGGCAGAGGAGCAGCAGGAGCAGCCACAGCTCAGGCAATTAAACCCCCTCATCTGATTACACATCTCCCTGCACCAGAGCCCGGCGAGGCAAAGCCCAAATTGCTGGCAAAACCCTCCCCAGGGCCTTTGGCCCTCACATCTTTTCCAGGAAGCTGCTTTGGAAATGCAGTGATGATGCCTGGAGAGGGAATTTCTGGACAAAGCCATGGTCGGGAGGGTGAACAGAGAGCAGGAGTGGAAGGGTGGAAGTGGTGCTTGAGCCCTTCAAAGCGTTAATGACGGTAATGGAGATGGGAGTGAAAGGCAGTGGAGAGGCTGAGGGCTGGCTTGGAAAGGCGACAGGAGCGGGAAGTGAAATTAGAGGAACAGGGGAAAAGAACAGGGGGGGAAAAAATCCCCAAAAGAGCTAGGCAGGAGCCAGGAGGGAGAGGAGGGAAGGAAAACAGAGCAGGAGCGTGACGGGAGGATAAACCTCACCAGAAGCAGGATGTGATGAAACCCCTCCAGAAAGAAAAAGGGGGAATGAAGAACCAACACCAAGCTGGAGCAACACTCCGAGCTCCCTTTCCCTGTGCAACCCGGGGTCAGTTTGTCCCAGCTGCCCTCTGGCAGATGTTCCTGGAGTCCTGCCCTCACAGACCCACACCCGGGCAGGATCTGTGTGTTTATCCCAGGAACGTGGCACCCGGCATGGGCCAGGCTTAAGTAGCCATAGAAAGGGAAAGGGGGATGCAGGAACTTCTCCTGCCTCCCGCACCTGCTTGGCTCCTCTTTGGGGGCCTTCACCATCCTCTCACCCCACAATCCGTCTCTGTATTTAAGCCCTGCCCAGCAGGGAAGGGATCTGATGGAAAAAGCAGGTAATTCAGCCAAACTGCTCTGAGGAGATAACCCGGGACCCCGCAGGAGGCACCTACAGGCACCTTCAAAGAGGCGACAGAATTATCGGGGGGGGAGCGGGACGAGGCGGGCTCGGTCTCTAGAAGGCACCTGATGGTGTGTCATATGTCAGGCAGCCACCCAAAGCTGGAGCACATGGTGTGCGATGAGAAGAGGAGCCAATTAGATTGATTAAAAATTGGCTGGAGCGCAGGAGCCCGAGGGGAGCTGCCAGCGGGGGAAGTGGCCGCAGGCGGAGCGGCCGCGGCCAGCCAGCCTTATAAGGAGCTTTTTCTCCCCATCCTGAGCACCAGACACCTCGGGAAGGGCCCTACGGGGAGCGGAAAGGGTTAATTGTGCTTTAAATGCGGGGTTGGGGGGGACGGCTGCGGGCTCGGGGGGTGATTTGCCTGCCACCGGGTCGGGCCGGGCGCGCCGGGTGCGTGCCCACGTGCTGCCCCGTTCGTGCCGCTGCGGAGCGGCCCCAGCGCCGACCCATCCCCGCTCCACGTGCTCCAGGCAGAGCTCTGCTCCGGATTAGGGCGAAGTTTACGCTGAGCAGCAGCAGCAGAGCACACCACAAACCCCGGCTGGGCTGGATTCACACAGCCCAGGTCCTCAAAGCACACGGCTGCACCCAAACCCATCCCCGCTCGGAGGGTCTGGGACCTCGGGCCACCAGATCCGGGAGGCTTCCAAACGGCTCCAAAAAAACCCCCAGACTCTGGCTGAGAATCAAGGGTTGTTTTTCCCTTTCGCAGCTGCCCACATGGGATTTGCCCTCTGGTTGTTCCCCCGCCTCAGTTCTCCCGCCCTGGCTCCGCATCCCGTGGGTGCAGCGGCTCTCATCCCGGGGATGCTCCGGCGTGGGGCCCGCTCGCATCCTGCCAGGATGGGAGCTCGGCAGCGCAGGGGTGATACCCACCTTCCGCCTCCCCTGCTTCCCCCCTGGCCCCACACGCACATCATCGCACAGCCTGGCCAGGAGAGATGTCACCCCCGTTTGGGGACCCAGCTGCCTCCCCCGTCCCCCCCGCAGGAGCTCAAGCGATGCTGCTGCTGCTCTTGGCTCCCTCCTCGCCTCTCCCACACCCGATCCGTCACCTGCCAGCTGGGCAGCGACAGCAGGACAGGTGTCCTCGTCCCCCGCGCAGGCGCTGGCGGGCAGCAGGACCCGGCAGCTCAGGCACAGCCCCCCGGGAAAGGCGACACGATGTCCCCTGGCAGGGGAGGACGTGCAGAACTGCGCCCAGGGGACACAGACGGGGAGGGACTCGCTCAGGGGGCTGCTCCCTGTTCCTGGCAGGCTCCAGCTCTGCCCCACACGAGCTACGTTATCGATTACCTCCCCGCGCCCCGATTCCGTGGCCTGTGCCGCCGTCACGCTGCCGCACGCCCTGCCGCTGCAAGGCACAAGGGCTCACGGCCGAACCCAGCGGGAGGAACTTGGAAAGACCCTCGGCACCATCCCCACCCCAAGGAGGAGGCACGACAGCCCCGCAGCTGCCCGGGCTGTGCCGTGAGCCGGGAAGGATGCGCAGAGGCGCGGAGACACGCATGTTTGGGCTGGGGGCGAGCCAAAGGCTCCGGACAGCCCGCACAACATCCGCTCCATCCGGGCCAAACGCTGCCAGGGACCCCCCCCCGGGCTCGGGGTACCCCGGAGCTAAGCCCCGTCCCGTGCTCCGGCAGTGCTCGGGCACAGCTGGCAGTTGCTTCCTTCAGTTTAGCCAGGGAATGAGGATTTTCCGTTCATGCCGGTTGCTGTGCATGGAAACGCAATTCCAGCGGCTCCGACAGCCCGGCACAGGTGCCACCGCTGTGGCGCCTTCCCTTTTCCAGAGGGGCAGGACATTCCCTGTCCCCAAGGACTCGGCAGCATGGCCGTGTCCTGCCAGGCTTTGCACGGATCGTGGATCACTGCAGCGTGGATCCACACGGATCCAGAGTTTTCCCTGCCTCTGACCCCACTCCTGACACTCCGGGTGCTACAGGGGACACCTCTGCCCCCAAGTGCTCGCAGCCCGGGATGGAGCAGTGGGAAAGCGGGAAGGATGATCCCCAGGAAGGAAAGGGGGGGAAGGAGGGATCCGAGGTGCTCCCAGCACAGTATCCCGAACCCCCACCCCAGCAGGCACAGACGGAGAGCGCCGAACAAGGCACAGGGAAAGGGAGTTTTCCTGAAGGAGAACAGCCCGGTGCTGCGGAGGAGGCTCCGCAAAGCCGCCGTGGGCGCTGGGAAGGAGCGGCGAACTCCTCACACACGCGAAAACGCAACCCCGAGCCCGGCTTTTGGGAAAGTTCTCCCGGTCAGTGATGCCCACGCCGGGCCCCCACGCAGCTGGGGACCCCTCGGGCAAGGGGAACGAGCCCCGGCGGCAAAGCGTCCATGCGGGAAACTCGATGGGAAGGAAACCCAGTGCCCTCAAACCCCACGGGTTGGGGGGGCACCGGCAGGATGTCCCTCGTCCCTGCTTTCTAAGGGACCGGGGAAGGTTGGTCCCTCCGTCCGGGAGGGAGAATACCGGGGGGATGCCCGAGGCGTGCCAGGGGATAGCAGAGGGATGCAGGGAGATGCCAGAGAGGTGCTGGGGGGGATCCCGGGGGACAGTGGGGGAATGCCGGGGAGCCCCGTCCTACCTGTCTTGCCCACGGCGCTCTGTCCCAGCACGACGAGGCGCAGGGTACGGGCCGGGCTGAGGCTCACGGAGCGGCGCAGGGGCCGCGCGAAGCTCATCCCGGAGCCGGGCCGGGGCTGCCCCGGGATCCGCCGCTCCCCGCTCCGCCGGGCGCTGCTCCGCCGGCTCCGCCCCGGGGGCCGGGCTGGGCTCAGCCCCGGGCGGGCCCGGCTGATGCCCTCCTCCTCCTCCACCTCCTCCCTGGCCAGCGGAGGCGGTCCTCATCCCGTCCCGGAGGCGCTTCGGGAGTTGTGCCTCAGTTTCCCTGCACGCAGCAGCGCCGGACCGGGAAAGCTGCTCCCCGCCAAAGGGGCAAAGCCAGGCTTGGACGGGGCTCGGAGCCACCCGGGCTGTGGAAGGTGCCCGTGTGCAAGGCAGGGGGTGGCACTGGACGGGCTGTGAGGTCCCTTCCATCCCAAACCATCCTGGGATTCCGTGGATCTATAGAACGTGAGGAAAGAGGGAAGTGGTGCAACACCTCCCCAGCCAGGGAAACACAGCCAGAGTGCTGCCTGCCCCCAAACCCCTGCCTGAAATCACGATTTTCCCCACGTTTGGGCACGAGAAAAGTTGGTAAAGACAAGGGGGGCTGACTTAACCCCGGCCTTTCTCCTGGTCCCCCAAGAGCAGGGTGAGGAGTGAATCCCGGCTCCACACAACCCAGCGACTAAATCCCCACGGATGTCCAAGAGCAAAGGACTCCACAGCAGGCCTGGAACCAAACTTGGTGCGTTCTGGTGCAGCAGCACCACCAGGCTGCTCAGCAGCAGTGAGGGTGCACCCAGGTGTGCAGGGAACGTGGAGCAGCTCAGAGCAGTACCTGGAGCGGGCACGGATGTGCCTTGGGCATCCTGGGAAGAAGGGAAAAGCCTGGCAACACCTCGAGCAGCATCTCGACTCTCCATCTGACCCCAGAAGGTTTCTGACCCGTGGGATGCAGATCCCAGGCGACTCCAGTGCTGCAAAAGAAGCTGGCAGAAGGGACCGGGCCAAGGGTATGGAGCCTTCCAATGCCCACGGCAGGGACTCAATCCCTTTTCCAAAGGCTGCAGCCATTCCTCTGGCACGGGGATCTCTTGGCCTGACCATCTGGGGTGACTTGGCACGGCCCCGCGTGGTGCTTGAGGGAACATGAACCCACCTGATATTTATAGCCCCTATCAGGTGTCCAAAGGGAACATCCTGCTGCCCAGCACTCAGCCGGCTGCAGGGTTATTGGGAACACAGCTGCTGCCAGCGGGATCAGCGCTGCAGGGAGGCCCCTGGGTGACACAGGGACTGTTCGTGGGGAGCCTGGAGCGCCAGCAGACCTCTCCCAGAAACCCATCTTGCCATCACATGTGTCTTCCTTGTGCCTCAGCCCCTGGAAACAGCCCTGCTCCGGCTTCTCCAGAGCCAAAAATCAGGCTCACGGCTACATCTGGGCCCCAGAAAGCAACAGCGAGGCAATAAACAGATTTTGGGACAAAAGCTGATTCCCAGCTGGGGAACCGGGGGGGCATCAAGAAAAAGAAGTCTCCGTTACATTCCTTCCCTATTTTTAGCCCCATTTCCTACGGAAATGAGTTGTCTGCAATCAAGCCCTCTTCTTGCCTGATCCAATACCAGCTCTAAGACGCCGCCCGATTCCAGGCAAACGGGGGAGAAGCCACAGAGAAAACCCTTCTGCTGCGAGCTGCGTGACAAGGAACGGGCAAACCTCACGGAAAACCGACCATTGCACTTTGGAAGGCAGGAACTGGCTGGGGGAACGCAGAGCAACGATTCCTGCTGCTCCAGGTGCCTGTGCCCTCGCCTCAGGTCCAGCACCTTGGCACCACGACCCTGGGAGCTGGGCAGTCACACCTGCTGTAACCCCGAGTGCATTAACAGCACACGGATTTTTGGGGATGAGGGAACCAAGGGACGAGAAGGAGGGGGTTTAAAGGGAAGCACATGTTTCCAGTGTCACCTTGGGAAAATCAGCTCCCGTCCCACCACCTCCATGACCACTAAGACCTTCCAGCCCAATACCAGCTGCTTCGGAAAGATACATCCCTGGATTCTCTGGGAGGAGGTCAGAGCTGGGGTTTGTGTCCCAGCTGGCAGAAACTCCTGCTCTTCACGCACAGCTCTCCTCCTTGGCGTGGTGGAAGCCACACGCGTGTTCCCACAGGAGCGCAGAGCGCCACGTCCCACGTCTGCCAGGGAATGTTTGGCTGGATGAGAGTGGAAAGGGGACTTTTATCAGCGGTGATCGCTGGATAATCCACCCCCGGCGCTCCACAGCGGAGCCAGGTGGGAAAGGTGCAGGAGGTATTGCGTCCTGCTGAGATATTTGCGGGCAGGCTATTCCATACTTGCCCGTCCTGCAAGACACCAGGAGTCTGCTCCGGGAACCAAGCCAGAGGCTCCCATGAATCACAGCCCTGCAAACAGAACCAGCTGAAATGAGAAGCTGGCCTGAAGCAGAGCCAACTCCCCTCAGGCCGCAGCCTCGGATCGGGGGGATCCCGTTCCACGCTCCAAACCGCTTCCCTGCTGGGTCACCAGCTGTTCCAAGAGCTGCCCAGAAAGTGAACTTTGATGCTTTCGAAACAGGGCAACGGTGATTTTTGTCACTCAGGAAAGGAAGATAAAATAACCCCAGTCCCTTTTCTCTCCACGAGATGATCCAAAGGCACAGCATGCCAACAGATCCATGCAGGAGCCAACTCCAGTTCAAAGATGACTGAGGTATCTCAAAGCTTTGGTTCCCCAAGGTTTAGCTCCTCCCCCGAGCCTCCATTTGAAGGGCTCAGACCCTTTTCCAGCTCATCCACCACATTTAATTGCCACTCATTAATTACCACCCGGACATTCCCGTGTGCAGCTCCATCTGGGAATGCTCTCCAAGGACGTGACCAAAGCCACACTGCCCCATCCATAAACACATTTTGGGTTCCTGCAGCAAACCCAGCATGCCCAAGGGCCCTCTCAGACTTCAGCCCCTCACGTTCCTTGATTCACTCTGTTCCTTCTGACACCGGGCCAGCTGTGAAACCTCTGCACCCACATCCAGGACAAGGCTGGGACACAGATCCCAGTTGCTTCTCCACGTGCTGTAAATAGGGAGAGGGAACACAGAGGAAAGGCCCCGTGTCCAGGCGTGCCGGACTTCTCCGTGTGGGATTTGCATCAACACGGACCCACTGGGAACACGTTCCCTTCCTTTTTTAAATAAAAGGCTGGTTTTTAGGTCACAGGAGATAATAAAACCCCTAGTGCAAGAGAAATCCAACCAACACAGACTCCTGGCGTCCCGTCCCTGCCTGCTGCTGAAGAGGATTCTGACACGCGGCCGGATCACGCTGAGAAAACAAATCTGGCTCCACGTCAGAGCTCAAAGACTCCTTCCCAAAGCTGTGAAGGGATAAAAAACACAGGGAAGGGGCAAATTAACAGCACTCCCCTCCCGCCCCGGGCCCTGAACAACATGTCCCGAGAGCTTTCCGAGCTGCTTTGGCACCGGATAAACGCCGGCAGCTCAGGGGCTGGCAGAGCGCGTGACCCAAACGTCCTGACGGAGCTGCTAAATCCCTCTGCTGCCCCGTGGGCTCCAAAGCCAGCGCCCTGCACTTTGTTCTCCCGCAGGAGCTGGCTGCTGGGAAGCAGGATGCTGCCACAGACCCCGTCTGCCGGGCTCCATCAGACTCCACAAGCAGCTCCTCACGGCGGGAGGCTTCCCGCTGCGGGAAGGGCTTTGCTTGGGAAGCTGATTTTAGAACACAGGGCACCGTGCTGAGGGAAGGAAGAGAAACCCCAGCCTGGAAGAAACTTAAACTTCCAGAAAGAAGAGGAACCCCAGCTTGGAAGAAAGTTAAACCTCCAGAAGCGCTGCAGGAAGGGATCCTGTGGGGTGGCCAGGACGGGGCTGTTTCACCTCCAGTCACAAGAAGGATTTAATGTGAAACTCAAGTCCAAGCCCCTGGAAGCTGCAACGTCCAGAGCATTGGAGGGGTTTGGAACAGCACCAGCCCTTGAAACGATGGAAACCTCGCTCCAAGGCAGCTGGAGCTGAGGGGGAGGGAAAAACCTGGAGCCACAAAGGAATTCCGGGGCCATGGGCCACCCTTGAAAGGGCAGAGGAGGAGGTCAGGGCCGGGCTCAGTGCGTGGCACACAGAATTTAGGGATTCAACCCCTCCCAGAGAGAGAAGGGCAAGGAGGGGTCTCGGGGGACACACACCTGGGATGCAGGGAGCAGCAGGGCCAGGGATCCTGCCCGGAACAGGGGTGCCCCGGGGGGGCCGACGGAGCAGCAGCAGCACCTCCCGAGTCAATCCCGACAGCTCTTCCCGAGCAAACCTCGCAGCTGGCAAGAAAACAAGGCTTCCCTCTGATGGGAAATGTCAGGGCTGCGGAGCCAGGCCTCCCGCTGCCGCGGAGCCCAGCCGGCATTCCTGGAAAGCACGGCAGGAGCAGCACAGGCAGCGGCTTTGTGGCCAGCGGGCAGGGATCAGCGCTGGAATTCACTCCCAGGTCCCAGCACGTGCCCCCTGCCCCGGCTCCCCAGGCTCCCTCCCAGCGGGGACAGAAGCCACAGGGGCGGCCGGAGCCCAGGCCTGCTCCTCGTGTGACCCACAGGGATCTTCCGCTCCGGGCAAAGCACCTCCAATTCCACCCGGAGCTGTTTTGTCCTGGCAGATAAATTTCCACCGTGAATTAGTAACTAAAAGGAAAAAAAAAACCACCACCCCAAACCTGTTTTGTTGAGAAATTCCCGCTCTTAAAACTATTTCAGTGCTGTTCAGCACCAGGAAGGGTGACAAGGATCAAACCCCTGACTCACGTGGAGGGCTGAGAGCTTCATCCCAGAGAACCGGGCGTTCCTGCTTCCACTTGGAATGACAACAGGCTTTTGATTTAAACTCTCCTGAAGAAAATGTTAAAACAATCCCCTTTTTACCTCAGTCTGAATAAATAATTGCAATAAAATGTGGCTATTCTGCATGATAAACTTTTCAAACCAAAAGAACTTCCTGATGCTGGTTGGGTTTTCCCTTCCTGAATTTCTGTCCCCCCAAAAGTGCTGTGAAACCACCCTAATTCTGTGTAGTATCTCACTTAGATCAGAACTACATTCCCAAGGGCTTTTTGGGGGATCAGACTGACAGAACTTAAGCCCTTTGCTTTTCCCTTGACTCCACAGCAGCCTCTGCCCTCCGTTACTCCTGAGCCCTGAATCTCATGTTATTTCCAAGCGTTTCTTCCTATTTGGGAAGGACAGAACATTCCTGCTCACATCCCCTTAAAGCCAAGACGTGCTGTTTCTTAGCCCTGGCGCTCAAGCCCACAGGGGCTGAGGGTTTCCAGCCCAATTCCTTCGGCTGGCAACGCTGCTTCCGCTGCGGGCCGGGAACAGGCGGCATCCGGAGGCTGCGGTCCCCCGTGCCAGCCCACAGCACGCTGCGCCTGCTGCTGGGAGCTGCTGCTCCCACCACCGACCTCCAGTCACCCGTGGGAGAAGGCAGAAGAGGTGGGAGATGATTTTTGGAGGGGCCTCGCCGCTCCTCTCGGGGAGGTTGGGAACGTGGATGCGGCGATCCAAGCTGTGCCTGCCCCCACGCTCCGTCGGCTGCTAAGAACTGCGTGTCCAGCCTCAACAGCAGGGGAGGAGCAGCATTCCCAGGGGAATGCTGGTGCCAGAGGATCTGAAATGGGGAGGGCTGAGTCCAGCCCTGCAGGTCCAGCTGTCTCCAGTGGCCGAAGAACCAGCTCGACCCTGGCACACCTGGATCCTTCTCCAGCTGAAGGTGAGATGCAGCCAGAGCCACCCAAGCGGCACCCGAAGTGACCTCCCACAGGAATTCTGAGATTGGACAGCCAGGGAAAGCCCCAGACGGAAGAAAACTCCCGTTTCCCTCAGCACAGGGTTGTGGCAGCCTTTGTCCCAGGAGGAGCCGTGGTGGGAGTGTAAAGGACACCCAAACGTGGATTTTCCTCCCAATTGGAAGGGAGGTATTCCCTAGGGAAGTGACAAGGGGAGCAGTGCCTGTTATCCCTTCCCATGGTGGCCACTAAGAACCCCATAATACAAGAAACTCCAGGAAACTCCCATCCTGGTGGATATCCAGCCCAGAAACACCAGCAGACCTCGGCTGGATCCACCTGGCCTCGCACGGGCTGCTCAGGAAAGGACAGTGCTCAACGTGCAGCCACAGAAGAGGGGCAAGGCCAGGATCTGGACATGGAGCCAAAACCCAACTCTGAAACAGGCACAAAATCCCACCCGAGCCACCAGTGCCTCCTTTTGATGGTGTTACACACACAGACAATTTACTGCTGCTCACCTTCAAGAGGGGAAGCTTTCAGCTCCACTTCCCACTGCTAATCCTTAGGGATTTTCAGCCCTTGGCACAACCTGGGAGTGGACTCGGGACCCTGCAGTCACCTGTGTCACTGGTCTCCTCAGTCCCACGGGCTGAGGGCCACGCTGTACCTCGGGCTATGCCCCGGAGCCGCACAACGCCAGGAATCCCCTGAGCAGAATTCCCGAGTTCCTCAAGTTCAGGGAGGCGCGGAGGCAGAAAGATCCCTCAGGCACGAAAAGGCTGGACAGCCAGCAACGGGTCCTGGGGGGGTTCAAAACTCCCAGCAAGCAAACACCAGCAAGGCCGAAGCACCAGCTCGAAAAGCACTTCATTTAGTGCCTTTTTCATTTTCTTTTTACAAAGAAAGCCCAGAGAGATTCCCATTTCCCACCGCAACAGCAAGTCCGGGCCTTCCCAGCGCCGGGGCAGCTTCATCTGCACAGCTGCCTGGAGCAAAAACGATGCCCAGGCACAACTTCCCCCTCCCAGTCAGGACAAGCAAGGGTAGATTTCGATGGTGTTGATCCGGAGGACGGTCTGGGGGTTGGCAATGACTGGAAAAGAAGGAAAAGAGGGGGGAAGGATCAGGTGACAGCGTGAGCCCGGTGCCAGCCTCACGGGAAGGCTCCCGCGGGGCTGTGCTGCGCTCCACGGGGATGCCAAGGACAGCAGGTCCCACAGTGGCACTGGGGCAGCCTGGTGAAGGGCTGACCATCCATCCCACATGGAAAACGGCCCTAATTCTTCCCTCTCTCAGGGAAGGGAGAGTCACTTGGACACCGAAACCCGCGCAGGACGCTGATGGGGCCTGCGGGGAGCTGTGATGACACAGCCAGTGTTGAAGGCTTTGGGAAGAGAATGGGATTGCTCTCCTCCCCAGGGAGTTTAGGGAACACCGAGGGAATGTTAAATCCTGGTGCTCTGTGGGCACGCCTGGGAGAGGGGCTGGGCCCTGAGGGGCTCTGGGGACACGGAGAACGAGCCCTTTCCTCGGGGCCTTGTGCTGGGATGCCTCCCCTCCCGCACCCAGCAGGGAAGGAAACGTGTCCTTTCCCTCTTACTTTTCTTCCTCTGGAAGTTGTGCCTCCTCCAGAAGCGCATGTTGACTTTGGGCCACGACTCCGTCTTCTCAATCACCGTGGCCTCCACACGGACCAGGTCCCTCCTGAAAAACGGGTGTCAGAGGCATCAGGTTCCAGTCACTGCCGTCCTGCTCCCGGGGAGCAGGTTTCTGGGAGAAATACACACATCCTGCCTGACAGAGCCAGATCCCGGGAGCTGCAGATCCTCCGTGGGAGAGGGGCCACCTGCCCAGGCACGGCCAAAAGCCTCCGGGCGCTGTACCTGGATCAGGAGGTGTGACAGGTCACAGCTCCACTGCCACGTGAGGGATGAGATCATCCCACCTGAGCAGGCAGGACAGGCAGGGACCTGCAGGAGCCTGCAGGATTGAGGCAGGATTAAATTCCCCTGGCACCTCCAGGCGATGCTCACCGTGCCCTGCTTTGGTCTTGGCACAGGATGAGCTCCTGGTCACCAAATAAATCCTTCCACCTCCCATCCTGCTCCCCACACAAGTCCTTCCTTCCTTCTCCTCCTCCTCCTCCTCCTCTAAAGCACCGCAGACAGCTGGAAGGAAATCTCACCTTGCTGGAAACGCTTTTAACTTCCCCAGTAATTTTTAAATTAATAGTTTTAATGGGCCATAAGCAGTTTTCCACTGTGGCCAGCGTTGCCATAAGCTGCTGCTGTGGGAACAGAGTTTTTGGGAAAACGACGGGAACTACCGTTTTGCTAAAACAACTGTAATCAACCTTGATATGCCTGAAGGGTCTCAGAAGGTGAGGAGCCCCAGGCAGGACCCAGACAGGAGCTTTGGACAGCAGGGTTTTAGTCAGCAGCCACAGGGGAGGAGGAGGAGGAGGAGGAGCTGCTCTTCCATGCACAGCACTGCAGAATTCCATTAAAAGCTCGTTAAGTTTGCCACAGGAAGACATTTAAAGACCATTTTGCTGACAAACAGCTCTGTCTGCACTTGAGGGGGGCAGAGGGGGAAGCCCATCCAGCTGAAATTGTTCCAGCAAGGTCACCGGGAGGCCAAAGGCTTCAGACAGCCACCATCTCCTGAAATCCACCCTGGGGGTGTGATTAAATCAGAGACTGGATCCTGGAGGAAACTGATTTATCTGCAGTTAGCGACCAGCCCAGAAGAGAAGAGACATAAAATAACGTGGATCTTAAGAGACCACTGGGTGACCCCGACATCCCAGCTCCAGGATCTGCTCCAGACCCAGCACTGCTGAACCACACACAAACCCTGCCACCCCAAGGGAGGAACCAGGCAGCAAACTGCACTCTGGCCGTGGTTTACCACTAATTTGGGGCTGAACTTGCCAGATTCAAGGCCCCGGTGAGCTCTCCGTGGGACACAGCTCTAGGAACTGCCGGCGGGGAGGCTGAAGCACGACAGAAACCAACTTGCTGGAGAAGAGCTCGTGGGCAGGACGAGTTCTCAGCAAAACAGAGCCCGAGGGAAAAAAATAAAAACCTCTGTCAAACGTTTTAGGTATGGCTGGAATGTCCATAAAAATAAGAAGGGGGTCACACATTTCCCAGAGCCCGACACAGCTGGGCCTGCTGCCTTTCAGCAGCAGAGCGTTCCGTGGATTGGAGTTTTGCAGGAGGCGGGAAAAGCTCAGGCTGGAATCTCCCGGATCTGAGCTGGGCTGGAAGGTGCTGCCAAGAGGCAGAGAAAAAGACCCAGGCAAGCTACAGGCCCACAGCTCCTGGAGGTCACAGCTCCAGCTGCCCCACAGGACTGAATCCCGTCTGGGACAAGGCCTCCGGCATTCCCACTGCAACAAGGGGCAGGTAGAGCAGGAGAAACAGCGAGGTTTCCTACAGGGAAGAGTTCCCATCAGCTCTGTTTTGTCTGGAAATAAGCCAAGCTCTCCCTCCACTCAGGCCTAGGTGTTTTAGGGTTTGAAGGAGTGCCATCCTGGGAGGTGCCAGAGGAGCAAACCCCGTGCAGCTGTCCCAAACAGGACACGCTCGGGAGCCGCCGGGAAGCGTCTCCGGCTGTGAGCGCTCACCCGGGTGCTCAGTCACACAGCAACAGCGACACAGAACTGCCTCTGCTCTCATCCAGCCCCTTCTCCCCTCCCCAGAATGTCTGTGGCTCAGGGGACCGTGCGGGAGAAGCGCACTGCATGTTGCTGGTGGGTGACACCCTTTTTTTCCCTTCCCCTCACCCCGTACCAGAGCTGGGATTTCGGTGCTTTCCCTGCAGCTCAGAGGGTGATGGCACCTCCTCCCCGCAGCCTTCACTCTTCCTGGCCAGCCTCTTCCTCCTCCCACTGACTCCCCTCAGCCAAAGGCCCTGGAGTCCAGGCCAGATGTGCAGCCTGGCCTGCCTCACGCAGCTGCCAGTGCTTCCCACACCCTCCGAGCACCTGCAGGAGCCAGCAGCTGGTTTGCTTCCTGCCCTGGAGCTCCTGGGCATCCCCGTGCCAAAGCCAGCACAAAGAGCTGCAAAGAACCACCCCAGGGTGCCTGGGTCAGAGCTGGGGGAGGGAAGGTGCTATCCCAAAAGGAAAAGCCCCTTTCTAGTCCTGAAAGTGAGATTCCCCTTCCTAAAGCCTTCCCCAAGGGCACTGTCCGGCAGTAACTCGTACAATCCTGACCACCTGCTATTCCAAATCCTCCTCCTGCGCTGTTACAAGGACTGGCAGCTCCCAAAATCCTGCCCCACGCAGGGACCCGAGGCAGGTACCACCAGTGCAACTCAAGCCGTGTTAAATCTGCACAGATAACTCCTCAGCACCACCAGCAGTAACACCTGATCCACAGCCCATTCCTGCTGGGAAGGAAAAGCCTGAGGAACCAGGGCTTCTGTACAGCAAGGGATAAACTTCTCCCACCTTCTGTGACTGCTGGATTGCATGATAAAGAGGAAAGGAAAAAATTAGGGACGCTAAAATTAAGGTTAAGGCCTGCTGGGGTAAGACAGTGGCAAAAGGAAAGGGTTAAAAGGTTAAAAACCCAACTCAAGGGATTAAGGAAAAGGATTTCTGGCTTATTTCAAGACGGCTACCACCGAAATCAGGGTGAGAGGGTAAAGGTGTTGAAGAGCAACATGTGCTGCTAGTTTGTGCAAGGAGGAAAGGATCCAACCGAGGTGACCATCCAGGAGCTACCTCTGAACTGGGACCCGCTGCCCTCCCGGCACTGGGGACAGGCAGAGTCACCAGAGGCCGACCAGCTCTTTTACTGGTGACTCTTTCAAAAGCCACGGGGCTGGGCTCAGAGTTAGTGCTGACAAATCCCAGTTCCGGGGACTGCAGAGCCCCGAAGCCAGAGTTAAGCACAAAAATGTCCCACGCTTCCTTTAGGAAGCACCTTACCCCAGCAGCGGCCTCCCGACCAGCGTGAAGTCGTCAGCACCAACCAGCAAAACCTGGGGGAGGTAAACGAGGCACAAATCACTGCCCGGCAGAAATGCAAGCCAGACCTTGCAAATTCTACAGCCATAAAGGAGTCAAAACCGCTCCAAGCCAGGCCTCCCCACATTTCAAACCTGACACTGACTGCAGGGGTGGTGGGGAGAGCTGCGAGCAGGCTGGAGACAGAGCCATTACTCTTCCAGAGAGCTCGTCCCACTGAAACAGGCTGCAGGAGTATCTGTCTCCATGATCAGAACACACTGAACCTCTCTGTCCTGGCTCACCAGCGGCCATAAAAACCACGGAAAGCCATCAGGGAAGAAGAAGAACCTGCCTCGTGTGGGATCTGGACAAGTGGCAGCTCCTAAACCGCTGGGTGTTCACAGCAATTTTGCTGCAAATCCCAGCAGAGAAACAATTCCTTCATTCTCCTCCGTAAGGCCTCAGGGTGGGAAAGAAAGAAATGAACATCTGGGGGCTCACCAACCCTTGCTGTTTTGGGGCATTTCAGCCACATCTACAGGAACAGGCAGGATAAGAGAGGATACAGCAGGAAGAGGCTGCATTTCACTGAATCACCAAGGCTGGAAGAGACCTTCAAGGTCACGGAGTCCAACCACCAGCCCGGCACCACCATAATCTTCCCCAAACCATGTCCCCCAAGCGCCACATCCGGAGCCACTTCTCCCAGGCTGCCTCACAAATCCTCTGGCAGCACTTAAAAAACCGCACAGAAACGGCCGTGAGAAGTCCTGGCTTCTGTTTTAGACAGAAAAAAAAAAATCCCCAAAGGGCTCTGGTGCTCAGGCAAACGTTCCCCCTCACTCCCACCCAGACCTTTAGCATTCCGAGCTGGCTACACCACAGAAATCCCTCCTCTCTGCTGGACACAGGGATGTGGGACACGGCTGAGGACGTCCCTAAAAAGCTGCTTCAACACTGGGCTTCGGAGCAAAGGCCAAGCACAAAAACCCCGCGGCTCTCCTAAATTACTTGCTCAGCTCTAACAACCCACGTGAAGGTGAAGCCAGCATTACCCCAACTCCACAATATTCCCCTTCAGTCCGGATTAATGAGCCTCTGCAAGTCCCTGCTGGTTGTCCAAGGCTGAGGGATAAAGACATCAGCTGGATCTTGGCAACTCTCCCCTCCGTGCCCCATCCCTCTGCCTCCCCACCCGGCCCTTGCAGAGCCCTGGGGAGTTTATAATCCCTTCTGGGAGCCCTGCAAGGAATTAAGAGATTGGACTCGATGATCTTAGAGGTCTCTTCCAGCCTAAATGGTTCTGTGATCGGGGGTGTTGGAGACTCAGGGCAAACACAGGCTTTCGCTGCTGGCTCTGGAAACAACAACTGTCATTTTCTTTTTTTGGAAGGAGTTAGGACAACAAAAATCTGTCTCCCCACGGAGTCTGGCAAGACTCACTCCAGCCCTGTTGAACAGAAATCACAGTAATATCTGAAACTGGAACAGAACTACGGGGGAGCTGGAACAAAGCAAAGGGCTGGAATGAGGGCGGGAGACAACCCAGGAGCGCTCTGGGACGCACGCGGGTGTTAAAACTGGTGATGGGTTTTGCCTCCAGGAAGGTTTGCAGGGAATCTGCTCTGGCTTTTTCACCTTTTCCAGGCGGATTCGGTCCCCGCACTCAGCCTCCAGGACGTTGTCCATCATGATGAGGTCTTCGCTGGTGATTTTCCACTGCTTGCTGGCGAAGTGGACGACGGCGAAGAGCCGCCCGTACTGCCCCGCCGAGATCAGCCCGTTCACCTTCCGCACCACCTCTGCGGGCAAACAGCGGGGCAGGCATCAGGGCAGCGCAGCCAGACAGCTGGCAAGGGCTGGCAGAACTCACCCGGCCGCCCTGCTCTGCCCCCAGCACTCTTATCTCCCAGGAATCTTCGAGCAGCGATCAACAGCAGTGCTGCTTCCCAGACGTGTGAGCCTCCCTTTGTTAAAATTAATGATTTATTTGTATTTTGGGTGCTGGCAGAGCCACGCGTAAAAGTAAACATCTTGTATACACTGTGCAGCCACTCCGCACTGCTGACTCTCAGCTCGTTCCTCAGGCATCCCAAAATACACTGTGCTTGGATATAGAGCATTCCAGCAAAGCGCTCTGGGGTCTGTGCACCCTGCGTTTGGAGGAAATTCCCTCCGTTTCCAAGTCACACGCAGACAGCCCAGGACTCCGAGCAGTGCCTGAGGCACACAGGAACATCGGGAAGAGCTCGGCAAAGTACCAGGGAAAAAGGCCTCCAGCACACGGCAAAGCCCGGCCTGAGAACTTGTGCCTGCAGCAAGGACAAGGGACACCTGTCCCTCGCTCTCTCCCGGAAAAACCTCTTCCCCCGGCGCATGGAGGAGCAGGACGGATCCCAGAGACCAGGTCCTGCACGTGGACAAACTCCACTCCCTGTGGGCAGCCTCCCGGGCAGTGAATCCAAACCCAGCTTTTACGGGAACACCGGGAGGGTGTTGCTCCCTGACACCACCCCGCTGCCAAACAGCAGCTTCCCACCCTCCCGGGCTGCTCAGGGAAAAAACCACGTTTTCCTCATTGTCCTAAAAAGTGCTTGAATCCTTTTTTTTTCTTTTCCCCTTTGGAATGCAAACAGAACATCCCTTTGGGACAGACAGGAATCCAGCAGCCGGGCAAGCCCAACCCAGTCCTTACAGGAACGCTCGGAGAAGGTCCAAGTTCCAAGGCAGAGGACACAAACCTAAAGCTAGAGGTAGGAACACGGATTATTTGCAGGGCAGGAGCTGCTGCAGTTCCCACCGGGATAAAGAGTTGTTGGTAACTCCTCCAACAGCTCCAGTGCCAGGAGACATCAAGCCATTGCTGGCTTGGATCTCAGCACCACGCCGAGAGACCCATCCTAAAATATCCGGGGCTGTTTCCACAGCCAGCAGGAGACAGGAGGCAGAACTGGAATGCTCCCGCTGCTGTTCCCTTTGGATGAGCACAGCCAGGAGATAAGGCTCAGCAGCAGCAGCAGGAGGGAATCCAGCAGGGCTGGGACCGATCCCTCAGGATGGGACCCTGCTCCCTGCAGGGCTGGCGCGGAGCGGTTTGTGGTTCACTGCTGGGTTATCTCACACGCAGGGACAGGCACCCATCTGGCCCTTGAGCAATCCCAGGAGCACAGAGCGGATAAAAAGTAGGATCACAGCAGTCTGGGAGGAGCAGGAGGCTCTCTCCAAAGCACATCCCTCCGTTAGGGACACGCTCCAGCCAGGTGATGGGGGACATCTGCAGGAAGGTGAGCTCGGCTCTCCGGCCCAGAGCACTGAGAGCCACGTCCAGGCATTCCCCTGGACACCTCCAGGGACACCAACACCTCCCTGAGCAGCCCCTTCCAATGCCTGCCAGCCCTTTCCAGGAAGAAATTCCTCCTGGTGCCCAACCTGAGCCTGCCCTGGCACAGCCTGAGGCCATTCCCCCTCACCCAGCAGCCCTGACGAGCCCAGGGGACAGGGACACGAGCACCAACGCTCTGTCACGTCGTGTCCCACCTCTGCAGGTCTGTCCTGTGCCCACCATCCAACTGCTCCTGCTGGCTGGGTGTTGTGATTCGTGCACCCAAAATGCACCAGCTCTCCGTGTGCCCACCATCCAACTGCTCCTGCTGGCTTTGGATCTAGCCAGCGAGTGGAAAATAACTCGCTTCTCCTGCCCTAAAAGGCTTCTCTCTCCTGCCTTGATTTTTTTAATGCATTGTTTCATGCCACACGTGGCATCAGGTAAGGCTCCTCTGGGAGGGAGACAAGCTGCCATAAAAGCAAGGAGAAATCATATTGTACCCAAATCCCCCAAACCAGCAGCTGGGGCACAATTCCAGCCACACTAAATCTGGTGAGAAATGAACAAAACCGAAGTGAAGAACACAAACTTCCAGCTGAAGACATTTCTGCTCAACCAGGCCTCGAGGCAACGCTGGAAGGCCAGATCTGAGACTTTTACCTGCATGATACTTGGCTTCTTCCACTGGGTCTGGAAGTTTCACTTCAGGCCACGGGGGCGAAGTCAGGGAAGTTTTGGCAACAAGCCTGTGAAGGACAAGGTAAAAATTCACTGCAGCAAACAGATACTGCCAGGAGATGGAAAACAGGGAGAGGCAAGAAAGAAAGAGGAGATGGAGATGGGATAGAAGTGGATATTAACAGCCAACCAAAAGGTGCTGGATTGTAGGTAACAATTAGGCAAGAATCTACAACAGCACAAATAAAGAGGAGGGAGATTGGCCTTGGAAAACTCCACGGAATGGCCACAAATGTCGGGGTTTCTGCGATGTGGAAATTTAGTAGATTTCATGAATACCATCCCAAAACAAAAAGCAAACGCCATCCCCCTCAGGAGTGGGCAGCTCAGGTCCTCCCGCGTGCAGAAATCCACACCTTGCCTGAGCAACACAGGCTGCTCAAAACTGCATAAAACATTCAGGGATAAACACGAGATGCAGCGGAAGAAAGCAAAATTGACTCAAAATCCTTTGCAGCGATTGATTTACTCCGTAACCCCCAGCCAAACACCCCAAAGGGCTTTAATTTAGCAGCAACTCCGAGTGCCTAACCACAGGCACCAGGGCCTCACGGGGTTTAGTGAGGATTTTGGGTGCTGTGTCAGCCAGGCAGAGATCTGAGGACCTCTGATCCTAGAGGATGAGCAGGAGGAGGGAACAGCACATCCATTCTGCCATTCCCCATGGCAGGAGTTCTGTGCTCCTGCAGTGTCCCCTCCTGGTCAGAGCCAGCAGCAGCTCAGTCCTGCAGGAGATCCCAGCACGGGGAATGGAATAAAGGCCCAACAGGCAGCTCCCAAAGCACTGGGAAAAGTGAAGCCTGAAGGTCTCACTGGAAGAGTTACCACAGAATTCCGAAATGGTGCGGCTTGGAATGGATGTCAAAGCTCGTCCAGCCCCAACCCAAGGCAGGGACACCTCCCACCAGACCAGGCTGCTCCAAGCCCTGTTCAGCCAGGCCTTGAACACTTCCAGGGATGGGACAAAATAAGAAATGAAGGAAAGCATCCTGCTGGGAAAAGGCGACTGAAGCAGGCAGAGTCCAAAACACTGGGAAGCCACAGAGTGACCAAGGCTCCTTCCCGAAGGAAAGCCAGCTGCCCTGCCCACCCCGCTGAAGCAGGCCAGCATTCCAGGGGGGAAAAGGCAAAGTGACGTGTGACATTACCCTGGCTGTGGGGACGAGCTGTGGGAGCTCCGGTGCCGGACTGTGGCCGAAAGCAGGGAGGCTGAGAGGGAGAAAGAAGAGAATGAAACACAGGCAGCAGCCTCCCAAAGCCCTCCCAGCCCACGGAGGCTGGCCTCTGCCCGACCCCCACCTTGTCACCCAGCCCAGAGCACTGAGTGCCACGTCCGGGCATTCCTTGGGCACCTCCAGGGATGGGGACTCCAAACCTCCCTGGGCAGCCCCTTCCCGGCCCGGGAAGGAGGAGATTGATGAAGTCCCGACTCCCTCCCACCCCCTGGGTTTTGCTGAAGGGTTTATGCCAAGGCAGGAAGAACTGTGTAAAGCTGATTCTCCTTTCTGTTAACAAGCCCCGGCTTTCGGGCTGCTCCGAGGCTGATGCTGGGAAAGACCCAAATCCCTTCCACCTCCGCCCAGGGAAGAGCTCCAGGGCTCATCCAGCAGGTGCCTGGCAGGGATACAGCGGGGCCAGGAGGCAGCAGCGGGGACCGTGACCTACTGTCAGCCTCCTTCCTTCCCTCCTTTCCATCCCAGCAGCAGGCAGAGCTCCTTCCTTCATTCTTTCCATCTTTCTTTTCACCCCAGCAGCAGGCAAAGCACAGTCCTTCCATTCTTCCTTTCTTCCCAGCGGCAGGCAGAGCATCTTCCTTTCCTTTCCCTTTCCTTCCCCTTTCCTTTTGCCTTTCCTTTCCTCCACCCCAGAAGCAGGCAGAGTCCTTTCCTTTCCTTTTTCCTTTCCCTTTCCTTTCCTCCCCTTCCCTTTCCCTTTCTTCCCCTTTCCTTTCCTTTTCCCTTTCCTTTCCTCCCCTTCCCTTTCTTCCCCTTTCCCTTCCTCCCCTTCCCTTTCTTCCCCTTTCCTTTCTTTTTTTCTCCTTTCCTTTCCTCCAGCCCAGCAGCAGGCAGAGTCCTTTCTTTCCCCCTTTCTTTTTTCCTTTCCTTTTTCCTTTCCTTTCCTCCATCCCAGCAGCAGGCAGAGTCCTTTCCTTTTTCCTTCCCCTTTCCTTTCCCCTTTCCTTTCTTTTGCTCCATCCCAGCAGCAGGCAGAATCCTTTCCTTTCCTTTTTCCTTTCCCTTTCCTTCCATCCTTCCCTCCCTTCCAGCAGCAGGCAGAGCTTTTTCCCTTCCTTCTTTCCCTCCCAGCAGGAGGCAGAGCTCCTTCCTTCCTTCCTTCTTTCCTTCCTTCCTTTCAGCCCAGCAGATGGAAGAGCCCAGTCCATCCATCCTTCCTTCTTTTCCAACAGCAATCACAGCTCCTTCCTTTTCTTTCCTCCCCACTTCGCAGCAGCAGGCAGCGCCCCTTCCTCTACTCTTTCCTTCCCTCCTTCCCTCCCAGC
>VZRQ01003121.1:61582-86165 GCA_013397975.1 Machaerirhynchus nigripectus | reverse complement strand
ACCGCTGTCACCCGCGGGGAGCACAGAGGGACCCTCAGCTGGGAGCCACTGTCACCTATGGAAAACCCAGAGCGATCCTCCCCTGGAGCCTGCTGTCTCCTATGGAAACTCAGAGGGATCCTCCCCTGTGACCTCCAGGAAACCCTCCTGTGACCAGTGGGAATGCTGCTGGAATCCCACCCCTCAGGGCCCTGATCCTGCTGGACTCGCCCCCTCAGGGCCAGGTCACCCTCTTAGATGCCCATGTCGGGGGTACAGACACTTACCCAGCCGTGAGGGTGGAGGTGCCAGGAGCCGGGATGAGGCCATTCCACACTGTCCCCGGGAGCTGTGACCCTCACCCCGTGGTGTTCCCACCCGTGTTTGGTTCTCAGGGCATGGCAGGAGAGCGTCTCCCTGAAGGAACTGCAGCGGAGAGGCGTCTGCTTGCTCAAGCTCCAGGTCACCAGCCAGAGAACCGGCCTCTACGGGCGTCTGCTCCTGACGTTCCAGCCCAGGAAGTGGGATTCGGACACCGAGCTGCCCTCCAACAGCTTCGGGCCTGGTCAGTGGCATTCCTGTCTTTCCAAAGAAAGAGATCATACAGTCCTAAAATGGTTTGGGTTGGAAGGGACCTTAAAGCCCATCCAGTGCCACCCCCTGCCATGGGCAGGGACACCTTCCACTAGCCCAAGGTTGCTCCAAGCCGTGTCCAGCCTGGCCTTGGACATTCCAGGGATGGGGCAGCCACAGCTTCTCTGGGCAGCGACACACTTGCCCCACCTCACGCTCTCCCTTCAAACCTTTGCAGGGGACATCGTGGGGCTCTACGAGTCAGCTGGGCAGGGGGAGCCGCTGTGCACGGGCGTGGTGACACGCGTCACCCCCAAGGCAGTGACGGTGGCCCTGGAGGAGCCCCGGGATGGCGAGCTGGCCGTGGACCACGAGCGCTCCTTCCGCCTGCTCAAGCTGGCCAACGATGTCACCTACAACAGGCTCAAAAGGTGAGGGCTCGCCCGGGCTGACTGCCCAGAGGGGTGAGGAGTGCCAAGGTTAGTCTGGGAAAGCTCTTCCCAGACCCTTCCCAGCCAGTTTGGATTTGTCTTTCTACAGCCTCACAACAGCCTCAGTTTACCCACCTGCTGCCTGGTCCTGCTCTTCCCTTTTCCTCTCCTGGCTGTGTCCTGGTCCCGTTGCATTGCCTCTGGAGCTCTCTGGGTCCTGTGTAGGGCCTTTTCCATCCCTGCAGGAGGAGTGAACAGCTCCTTTTGCTGGATGGACATCCTGAAAAAGCCCATCGGGCTGTACCAAGCAGGGACAGTGGGAAGTGGAAGCCTGGCCAGCACAGGGAAGTGTGTGCAGGCGTTGGGGGATGCAGGAATTGTGCGGGCTTAGTCTTGTGGGGTAGCACTGTTCGGCTTTGGAATAGCTCAGTCCATACTCACAGCCTGTCTCCGGGCCCTTGGGAGTCTCCAAAGGAATTCCTGCTGTACCTGTAACCTGGATATTCCCTTCCCTTGGCAGAGCTTTGACTGCACTCAAGCAGTACCGTGGCGGCCCAGCCTCCGACCTGGTCGATGTCCTCTTCTTCGCCTCTGCTCCCAGGGCGTTCCCTGAAACAAGTAAGGATCCTTCTTTATCAGGCCTCAGGGACATCCTTGGGAATTGCCCACGGGAGCACAAATAGCTCCCATCCCTGTTTTTATCCACAAGTGCAGCCACTTTGCTCCAGAAAAGACCCCAGTGTTGAACGTGAGTCACCAGGGGTGCTGCAGCTGGGTAGCATTGTGCTCATACTGGTTTATGCTGGACACATTTCCCTCACGGAAAGACCCTTGACAAAAACTTGGATCTAAGTAGTATCCACTTTGTTGTGCTTCTCTGGAAAAAAAAACGAAAGATTAAATTAGGCAGCTTCACCTTTCGGAGAAGCCACGGGGAGAGCAAAGCCTCTGATCAGCAGCTGTGTTGGATACCAACAACTGCTAATGGGTTTCATCCCTCGGCAGAAGGGAAGGATCAGCTGGGCTGCACAGAGCAGGGAATGAGGGCTGAGGGTGGGCCGTGTCTAAGCCACGTGCAGAGCTCAGGTCTCTGCTCTCCCCGCTCGTGCTGTCCCATCCCTGCCAGGGTTCTGCCCCTTCTCCTCCCCTCCACAGCTCCCTGCACTGTTTGTCTTCCTTGGGTCCCTGGATTTGGCTGCCCACCATGGTTTGCCTCTCTGCCATCCCCTCCAGCCAGGCAGGGGACAAAATAATGGTGTTAATATACCAGGGACAAAAAAAAGGGTGTTAATGAGTCCTATCCCTCTTTCCCTAAGCCCTGATCCCAGTCTGAGTCAAACCTTTTAGCTCTTTGGCTGCCCAGGGACCTTGCTGCTCTCAAGGTTTTAATATTAAATAACATAATCAAATTTTAATCAACCAACTTCCCTCAAGACTGCCTTCACCCCTGAGGGAGCAGAACTGCCTCTAATGAAGGAAAACTCCTTTTCACCACATCACTCAGCTGTGCCAGGCTGAGCAGAGATGAATTTTCCATCTCCCCGGCACTGGGAATGTGGATGGATAGGTTGAGCCACGTTCGGCAGGCAGAGGAGGTGCAGTGTGAACGCAAGGGCCTTGCAGTTACCTCCTCACTTCAGAGCTGCTTTCTCCCCAGCTACAGAGATGCTGTACTAGCCAGGCATTAAGGGATAATAGCTTGGAATAAGCCTGCCCTGAGCCGAAGGGCTCTGACACACAAGCCTCCCAGCACTCAGGCAGCTTTCCCACGTCACAGCCTCCCCTTCCATGACCGAGCACCCATTAGCCTGGTTTCTTTGGGGATCTGTCTCATCCCGTCCATTACCTGGTTTCAGACAAACCCATCAGCAGCAGGCTGGGTCAATAAGTCCCGGGCAGCTCGTGAAATTGGCTGTCTAGACACACATCTGTGTCAACGCCGTTCCGGGACGCGGGACGAGCTCGCTTCCGTCAGAAACCGGGGAGCCACGGGGAGGAGAGAGGGCAGAATCCACTCCAGCGGGTGAAATGTGCAGCAGCAGAAGCCTAAATCTGATTTTTTTATTTAAGTGTGTGGGAAAAGATGAGAATCCTAATTTTTCAATCAGGGAACCTTTTAGGTGGGCTCTGATACCGCTGTGCATTTCAGGAATTAATTACCACACAGCAGCAGCCCGACCTAGCATGTCAAAGCCCAAGTCCTTTCAAAACACTTAAAAATGCCACGAGAAACACCCTTGGCATCACACAAAAGCATGGGACAGGCTGTGGGAAGGATAACCTAAGGAGCAGTCAGAGGGAGAGGAAGGCATCACCAGTGGGTAGCTGGGATCTGCAGCAAAGACTGGGACTGGCTCACAGCACTTCCACACCTCACGTTGCTGCCTCCAGGAAGGTTCCAAGTGGGAAAAGGATTTTTCCAAAAAGGGCAGACTCTGAACTGAGCAGGAATTTTGCCCTTATCTGACTCCCTGGGAAGCAGAACCCAGGTGCTCATCCATCAAAAACAACCTGCTTGTCTCCCGTCAACTTTGACCTGCACCCGTGGCCCTGCTGGAGCTTCCACACCTGAAAGCTCCTCCGAACAATCCTCCCCTGGCTCCCAAAGTCCGTGTAGGACGCCTGCATCCCCACATTTTGGGCATGTGGGGGAGTGGAGAGGCTTTGCTTGCCAGCAGAGGCCAGCATTGCTCTGCTTGCTGTGCTCCTCCCGGCCCTCCAAGAGGGACACGGCCCTTTTCCCTTTGGAAAGCAGGTTCTGCCTTACCTGTGCAGGTCACTGACAGCTGCCAGCTGTCCCCTGTGCTCCTGGGCTGGACAAGTTGAGGGATGCTCATTTTTGTTCCCAGTGCTGGCTCCACAAGGCTTGGCTTGTGTCCAACTCTGCCCATGGCTGTAAAAACACTTGGAAAGAAGCAATTAAAGATCCTGGTTAAACAGCAGGAATGTCCCCAGTAAAAGCCAACCTGGCAGCAGAGCACTGGGGAAGCACCAGGGATTTCCAGCAAGACTTTATTGCCTTTTGGCACAAGTCACCTGCAAAAAAACCTGAAATGCTCCTCGTCCCTCTGCCCCGTGACACCTCTTGTCATCACAGGGGCCATGGAAAGGCCCCTGAGGTTCTTGGGGAAGACTAAGCAGTCCAGACAGCTCAGCTGCCAGAAATTTCCTCTGGAGAGCAGGGAAAGTTCTGATCCAGGCTGAAGTACCCAGCTGGATTTTGCCCAGCAGCGTTGGCTGCAGTGAGGTTGTGCCGGGGAGGATCTGCTGGGGAGGGTCTGGGTTGCGCTTGGTCAGGAATATACCTTGGAAAGGGCTTCCAGCTCTGGAAAACCCGGGCTCTTCCTCCCAGGAAGGGCTGTTCCCATCCATTTTTGGTGCACAGACCCCTTTCCTGGGCTTGGATATCACCCACCAACCCACTGCCTCACCAGGGCAGCTGGATCCGTGCAGAGAAGCATCTCAGCTCCTGGGAATGTTGGGGCACCAACCTGGATGGCCAAGGTGACTGGGTTTTTAACGCTAATAAATGGAGTTGTGCATCAGGGAACAATTACCTGGCCACCAGGGAGACACATTCCAGGGATTTCTTCATTCCCAGCCTTCCCACACAGCAGCTCCTGGCAGCGTGCGGTTAGGAGGGACGAGGGTGGGCGCACGCCTGGAGAAGTTCCTGAGCTCATCCTTGAGCAAGGAAACATCAATGACTCCCACATCCCAGCTGTTCCTCGCTGTGGGAAAAGCCTCTCAGGTTTTAAGCTATTCCTGCTTTTCCCCCAGCCCATGGGATGCTTCCTGGTCTTCTCTTAGCCATTGACACACTCACCCAAAAACTGCACAGAACCCAAGAGGCAGAGTGACAGCACAAAGCACCTTTAGCCCCATTCCTCTCTTCCCCGTCGCCTTCTCAGTGAGTGTGTTTTTGTTTAACCCCATTGAGTGGTGCTGCTCCAAAAGCCACAGGCCGCACACGAGTTCACCTGCCTAAAACCAGAAGAAACTTCCATGTTTTTAATCCAGCCCTCAATGCAAAGGGAGGGACGAAGCACATGATGCCCGGCAGGGAAGGATGCCCAGAGACGTGTCTTATATAAGCTTTTGTGGGAACGTTATTTTCGGGAAGCCTCGGTATAATGAGTCATCATCCCTGCTGTAATTAACTCCCATAATGAACAAGGAGATTAGCAGCAGGATTTGGGGTGGGGGGGGGAATAAGAATAAATTTGGGCCTAAATGAGATAAATCTGGGAGGTTAAAAAGCAGCTTTTGAGAATTCGGTCTCTGCAGTGAAACCAATTCTCTTCTGATGCAATCTGCATATTCTTTTCTCTTTTTTCCTCCCTTATTAAAGCAGAAACTAATTTTAGTTTTACCATTTAAATTGCTCTTTGTACCTTTTCCTGCCTTCTTTTCCAGTCTTGGCTGACCACCACAGGGTTGCTCTGTTCCGCTCACAGACTCCGTAGGTTTTCCTGACTAAACCTCCGTAGGTTTTTCGACTGGTGCTGCATTGGGTTTGTTCGCTGGCAGCGATTTGTTTGCCAGATCTGCTACTTCCTCCCCAGCTTTCATTGAAGATTTCACTAAAGATGCTGGTTTCTCCTGCAAAACAAACCCAGAGCTCCCTCCAGAGCCAGGAAAACCTACCTGTGTGGTGCTGGTGCAGCTAAATGCCTCTTAAACGCTTGGCATCCTACCACTGACTGGCTGAAGGCCAAATATCAGGGCTGGGGAAGCATGGATGCAGGATGCATGGATGCGTGTTTGTTTTGGAAGCATAAAATGCTTAATTTTCCCTTCTGGGGTCTTCCAGCCCCCCCAGTGCCTTGCTCCCGAGGTTCTCCTTGGTGTGAAATGGGTTTGGGCTGGCTGCAGAGAGCTCCGTGTATTCCTGGGTCTGTGCTTCTCAGCCGGCTCCCAGTTGGGGCTGAGGTCCCTGTGAGTCTCCTGCTGTCTCCCCAGAGCCCCTGGAGTTCTTCAATGCCTCCCTGGATGAGTCTCAGAGGGAAGCCGTGTCCTTCTCCCTGGCTCAGAGGGAGCTCGCCATCATCCACGGGCCTCCCGGCACAGGGAAAACCACGACCCTGGTGGAGATCATCCTGCAGGCTGTGCAGCAGGGCCTGAAGGTGAGCCTTGGTGCCGGGGCTGTGGTGACAGGGACCACCTCAGGTGGCCACCAGTGACCACCTCTCCTGGGTGTGGAGGCTCAGAGCAGCTTTCTAGTTATGGGAGGGGCCTGCAGGGAAGCTGGGTGGGGATTCTTCATCAGGAACTGGGGTGATACCACAAGGCGGAAATGGCTTCATTTGGAAGGAGGGGAAATTTAGGTTGGATACTGGGAAGAAATCCTTCCCTGTGAGGGCGGTGAGGCCCTGGCACAGGGTGCCCAGAGAAGCTGTGGCTGCTCCATCCCTGGAAGTGTTCTAGGCCAGGTTGGACAGGGTTGGGAGCAACCTGGGATAGGGGAAGGTGTCCCTGTTCAAGGGAGGGGGGGGACTGGATGATTTTTAAGGTCACTTCCCACCCAGACCATTCCAGGTTTCTGTGATTATTTTGCACACTCCTGGGCTTTGTGGCAGCTGGAGCAGCTCCCTTTGGATCTGTGCTAATCCAGAGCCCAGCTTGGCTTGCAGGGACCAGGGACTTCTCCACTAGCTCCAGTGAGGTGCTGGCAGAGCCCCGGTTTGGTGCTCACTGGGGACCCTGCACACGTGCTGCAAAGCAAGGAGGGAATTACCTGCGGCGAGGCCAGTGGTTTATTCCCCACAAAAGCGTGCTGGTCTCCCTCTTTCCACTCCTTCCTACTCGGATACCTCTGCTGCGGCCTTCGGGTGCCCTCAGAGGCGCCAAGGCCGCGTTTGTGCCCGGCAGGTGCTGTGCTGTGCCCCCTCCAACGTGGCCGTGGATAACCTGGTGGAGCGGCTGGCCGGCGGCAGGGCCCGGCTGCTGCGGCTGGGCCACCCCGCCCGCCTGCTCCAGCCCATCCAGCAGCACTCCCTGGACGCCGTCCTGGCCCGCGGGGACAACGCCCAGATCGTGGCCGACATCAGGAGGGACATCGACCTGGCCTGGGTGCGTGGTCCCGCAGCACGTCCCGCGGGGGTGGGGACCTGTGTGGCCCGGAACAATCCCGGTGCTCTGGCTGGAGGTTGGGAGGTCAGATATTAGGGAGAGGTTCTTCCCTGTGAGGGTGGGGAGGCCCTGGGATGGGTGTCTCAGAGAAGCTGTGGCTGCCCCTGGAGCCCTGGCAGTGTCCAAGGCCAGGCTGGACGGGGCTTGGAGCAACCTGGGATAGTGAAAGGTGTCCCTGCCCATGGCAGGGGGTGGAATGAGGTGGTCCATAAGGTCCTTTCCAACCCAAACCACTCCGGAATTCTCTGATCTTAGTGTGCTGGAGGGCAGAACTCCTTCTGCCTGAATCCCTCATGGAAGTGGGAAAATCCCAGTCCCTGCTGCTGTGTGGGGAGCTGCTGCCCCTCACATCACCTGTCTGGGCTGGTCCGTGCCCTCCTCTTCACCAGAGAAACATTCCCATCATTAATTCTCTTCCTAACAAGCTGTCTGCCTGTCCTGACACTCCCTCCCTCTCTCAGCCACCTCAAGTAGGAAGCAGAGCACATTGAAAAGCACGTCCTTAATTTCTTCTTTCTCACCCAAATTTTCCTAACCTTATCTTACAGCATAGCTCCGGTACTTGGGGTGAGGATTTGATGCTAATCAGGTTATTTTCCCTCCCTTTCTGGTGGCAGCACTGTTCAAAAGCCATTTTTTTTACTTCTCTACTTATTTTCCATCTTTCTCACTGGTGATTAATTTTCCCTTTCATCTCCTTGGGAGAGGTCTGTCCCAGAAGCTGCCCTTGGCTGCAGAGAGCTCATTTATCTCCCAAGGTCCTGACCCATCTTTTCCTCCTCCCGCCTCTGTTTCCCCACTGCCACATTCCCTACTTGTCCCTGGGACAACTTCTCCCTTTGCAACTCCACGTTTTGCCTCTTCCCCCTCCTTCCCTTCACCCCAGCCCACAGAAGGAGAACCCATAACAGAATGAAAACCTCTGCCCTCTGTGGGCATTTCCTACCCCTTTGTGCCTCCTTCCCTTCACCTGGCTCCGAGATTCCCAGGAGCTCAACTTCTGGATTCCCCTTGCCCCAGCAAGGTTTCAGCCCCACAGTACCTGAGCGAGAAATGCAGCACAGGTCCAGGGCCAGCCCAGCTCCAGGGGTGCTGAGCAGGGTCAGGGAGCAGCCCAGGTGGATGAGGCAGGGAGTCCTGGAAAGAAACCAGGCTTGCTCCACGAGCTGGCCTTAAATAGTCTGCCAGACCAATGGGTGGAGGGGGGAGCCCATGTGAGGCAGGTGGGGACAATTAGAGCTGATATTCCTAATCCCTAACTAGGAATGGGTGACGTCCACATTGACTGTATCCCCAGGGCCTATGATGCCACCCCTGCAGATCCTGAGCCCATTTCGACCACACTTGACAGACACACAGAGGTTTCACGGTTTTAAGTACCCCTGAGGTCAAGCAAAACAGGCTGAGCTGATCCATGTTAGACCCCAGAACATCCTTCCATCCATGGCATGACTACAGGAACCAGCAGGCCTTACTGTTTTGGCTGCATATAAGAGCTTCTGTCTGCAGCCTTCTCATCTTTTCTCCAGTCATCAGCCTCACCTCCAGGGAAATAATCCCGATTTCCATCTGGGATTGCTCAGTGAGCCACATCTGAGCTGTGGTCCCATGCCTGCTGCTCTGGAAGCGCTGGTGCCCAGTGCTGGTGGGTTGGGGTGGTAGGTACATTAAATACCTGCTAAAAAAAAACCCTGGGCCTGTCTGGATGCTGTTCTGGATCCTTTCCTGCTTCCAGAAGGGCTCTGCTTCCCCAGAATAAGATAGGAAACCCCAGTCCCTCCCCCAGCAGAGGAGCTTCCCAAACATTCCTCCCTGCTCCATGCCCAGATGCTTTGGCTGCTCATAGACACAGCCAGAACTGAGTAGCAGCAGTTGGCTCTATCCCAGTTTTTCTGTTTTCCAGGCAAAAACCAAGAAGGCCCAAGACAAGGGAGAACGAAGCCATTTCCTGGGTGAGATTAAGACCCTGAGGAAAGAGCTGAAGGAGCGAGAAGAGGCTGCCATGGCTGCAGCCCTCAGCCAGGCCAGCGTTGTCCTCGCCACCAACACAGGTGTGACACCCTCCTGCTTGGTGTTTTCCCTCCCTTTGCCAGGTACACCACGTGCCCTGCAAGGCAGCATTCTGCTGGGATAGCTGGGACACTCGCTCCGAGCTCGGCAAAGTCTCCCAAACCCCTCCCCAGTGGGATTCTCCCAGCTTCCACTCCACACAGGACGGTGCTGGGCACAGAACATGGATCTGTTAGCTCTGAGTAGGAGCAGGGAGTGCAGCGAGTAAACAAGTGCTGCTGGAGGTGTGCATCCTGCTCCCAGTTGCCTGAGTCACACGGGATCGCTTCCCCGCTTGGAGCATTCCCAGGACCGAGGGAATCCAGCGGGTGTTTCCAGAGCCCGCCGCCAGGCTGCGCGGGGCTGGCTCCGAGCCCGCCCGAGGGCTGCGGCGCGGCGTTTCGGGGAGCAGCTCCCAGGGTCTGTCGGGCACCCGCAGCTACGGGGGGGAAGGTTTGGCACGCGTGGAAGGGCTTTTCTGGCTCGCGTTTTTTGATCCTCCAGGGCCCACGTAACAATGTTCAGATCTGGCTGCTCGAGGGTCGTTTGCTGAAGGGAAACATCGGTGATTTTAGGTCTTAAAAAAGCGAGTTACTGGAGTGAAGGTTAACGGGAAGATAAATCCTTCTGTGGCTTAGTCCCTGGGAATTGGCCTCTCACTTCTTTTAACGTGCCTGAAAGACGGGGAGGTTTCCTTCGCCCAGCAGAACTGGTATTTTTGTTGATCAGCTGTGATTCTCCCTGGGACAGGAGCTTCCCAATCAGCTGGGGGGTCTGTGCAAGTGGCAAAAGTCAAGTTATACCTGTACAGCTCACCAGAGCGGGTTCCTCCAGGCTGGAAAACAGTTTTGGAAGGAAAACAGTGTCGTTGATGGCAAACTGGAACGTCTGAAGTGGTGCAGAGCTGTAGAGGTAGCAGGATTTACAGTGGCAAAGCCAAATCCCCGCTCTCAGAGCTGCAGTAGCACGGGAGCTTTGGAAAAAAACCATTTCTGTGAATAAAAATCACCTGGTCTGGGAGGCTGGCTTCTTCACTCTGCCCTCCTCCTTTGGCATCCTTTTTCTTTGTGAACTGCAGGGAGATTTGGCTGCCCCTGGAATTCAGATTTCTGATCGAGGCACGGATCAGTATCAGGTCTGGGTTAGAGCAGCATGTCTGCAAGGAGACAGATGTTACAAATGGACTTCTGATGTTACAAATTAGCCCTTGCTGTGGCTGTCTGGTTCCAGTCTCCTGTACTTTCCCTCTTCCCAGTGCCACAAAGGAGGAGCAGAGGCGTTGGGGTCTCAGCCCCTCTCCCCCTCTCGGGGTGTCCCTCAGTTACCAGACAGGTGGATCCCCAGTCCCTCACCCTCTCAGTGTTGGGGATGAGGAGTTTTTTGGGCGCCGAGGGGCAGCAGGAAGGTTGGGTGTTCCTTGCTCTGCTCCGGGAGAAGCACTGGAGCATATTGTTCTCCTTGGCATCTGGGCTTTGCTGCTGTTCCAAAAGATACTTGGAAGCTTCTGGGCCCAGATGCCAGGGAAAAAAAGGACAAAGAGGAACTGGCAAAAACAGTCCTGACTTACACATATCAGTGGATATGTGCTGGCAGGGCTGAATTCCTAAACCTCTGCAAAGAAACATTATTTCCCTTGCCTCAGTCGCTGTTACAGCTGGTGAGGTTTGTTTCCAGAGCAGGTTCCTCGCTCTTCCTCGCTTCCCTGCTCAGTTGGGAACCTTCTCCTTCCACCAGGTGCTTCCTCGGACGGCCCCCTGAAGCTGCTGCCCGAAACCCACTTCGACCTGGTGGTGATTGATGAGTGTGCCCAGGCTCTGGAAGCCAGCTGCTGGATCCCTCTGCTGAAGGCTCCCAAGTGCATCCTGGCTGGGGATCACAAGCAGCTGCCCCCCACCATCATCTCCCACAGGTAGAAATCCTGGATCCTCCTGCTTTTTGTGCAGCTTCTGAATCCTCACAATGGGAGATGTTTCATGAGGGGGATGTGTGCTGCCTGCAGGCTCTGTGGAATGAATTTGGGCTCATCCTCAGGCTAAGCCAAGTCTTCCCGTTAATTCTGCTTCTGTGCTTTCCACATTTATTTATTTAATGTATTAATATGTGGATTGGCCCAGTGAGATGGTGCATTATCACAGACCTCGGGGATTATAAAACCTCCCAATCCCTGCAACGTGGATAATAAGAACACTTAGTCTGTGGAAAAGATCTGTGGATAGTGCAAATTGCCTGTGCTTCCAGGGGGATACTGCAAAGAGCACTGAGGAATCTTTGAGTAATTTAGAACATAAATGTGCTCATGTTTTATCTGGTTTAGACGGCTCCAAATCTGAAATTACTGAACCACAGAAGCAGAGAAATAGGGCTGACTTCATAAACATCCTCTCCTGCTTCCAGAAATTAATGAGCAAGACACATATCTGCCATCTCACTTGAATTTTGAACACAGGAAATGAAAAATCCAAGGCAGGCAGCAGCTCCCAGCACATGGCTGAGAGATAGGGAGAACAACACTCAGGGGCTGCAGCATCCTCTCATTTTACCTCTCTCAGATGCCCATCTGTTCTGCAGCTCTTGGCAGGTGATAAACACACGCTCCACTGCCCGGAGGTGTCCAGGCTGGTGAGCTCCAAAAGCCTCTCCAGAGCCCTCCACCCTTGCTGTCCTGCTGTTCATTCCCTGGGAATTTTCAGGCTGGCTCTCCATGCCTGGGTTTTCCCAGCAAGGCACTTTTTGGAGTAGTACCTTGTTGGTAGCAAGAAGAAATTGGCCATTTGGTCCTTCTAATTTCAGGGTTGTCATTATTTTCTGCAAGTGGTGCATAAGGTTCCTGTTCTCCAGAGAAACTCCACTGTAGCTCCATAATGCTCCATAGCTCCACAGTGCCCATCCAGCTGGATCCAGCTCAGCAGCCTCAGCCTGGCTTTTTCCCCAGACTGTCAGATTAAGGGCAAAACACAGTAAAAGTCCCAGCCCTGTTACTCTGGAGCGGGGCTGACGCTCAGCTGATGTCACTTTTGGCTCCCTCTTTTGAGACAAAGGCAGCTTTTCCTCACTCCAGAAACGTTACAGCAGCTGCTTTTTTGTGCTCTGTCACGGTGGCTGCTGCCAGGAGCCTTGGCTGGAGCCGGCAGCAAAAAGCTCCTCACGTCCTGCAGAGCTCCTGGATCTCCTCCTGCTTGAGGAGCTGTGCTTTCCTCTCCATCAGCTTTGACTCGGTGGCCTTGGCAGTGCTGGGGGACCGTCAGACTCCATGATCTGAAAGATCTTTTCCAGCCTGAACAATGGGACGCCAATAAATGGGACGCTGGAGAGCCCTGGTTTTGGGCTTCCACATTCCTTGCAGGCCCGGGAAGCAGTGCGGAGGCAGATCCCTTCCACCTCCTTCCGTGGGTATTTCCAGAGCTCCCACAAAGGCCCCGAATCACCTGCCACCTCCTCTGTGGTTCAGAGGAAGCAAGGAGCTATTTCCAGGGATGATTCATGCGGAGGACTCCAACCCTTCCGCCCACCTTCCCCTTCTCCATTGATGACAGCGGGCCTGGAGTGGGTGGGCTCCTATTTTTGGGGCCACGGGGAAGGGTCTGAAGTTATCTGGGATGAATCCAGGCTGGCAGGAGGCTCGGCTGTTACTACAGCAGGGGAAGTCAGCCCTGCTCAGGCAGGAAGCCTCTGTCCAGCAGGAATGCTATGGGACTCTGTTTTTCCTCCGTGGAAGCATCTGATGTATTCATTTGGTTTTACTCCCCTCAAACACGGGCAGATGTTTATCAAACCTCTTGCTCTCAGCCCATTTCCTGGACAAACACGGGGGTATTTTGCCGTCTCGTTTGTCAATGGTCAGTCTGGATGTCTGCACCATCCCAAATCCACGTGCTGATTCCCATGTCAGGGCTGAATGGACTTGCTTTCGCTTTGTCACTGAAGTGCCAGGCCTTGGGTTTCTCTGGTAGTCTCCAAAGCTGGAATGTCCTGGGTGCACATCCACAAATCAATTGCTATTATTATTGAAAACTCCATTAATGTGGAGTTCCTGAGGCGGGAAGACCCAGTGACCTCCTTCTCCTGGCTTTTCCACCCAAATCCAGTGTACTGCAGGGATCAGTCACACCACCATCTCCTGTCTCAGGGATGAATAAGAAAATACATGCCATGACTGAGGACACAGCTCCAGCCTTCCATGGGAAACAATTCCCTGTTTTCCTCCTCCTACTGATCATTCTGGGCACGTACAGGGCAGGCTGGCCAAGCACAGCATTTCCTGCAGGCAAAACAAGGTGAAACCAGGTTAGCAACAGATCCTGCCTGCTGTGGGTAGGCTTTGAGAATTCTGCCTTTCCCTGCTCTACTTTAGGTACTTCAAATTAGATATTCCCAAGCGTCCCATGCATGGTTCTGTCTGTCCAACCTCTTACCCCAATTTTATTTCTCTAAAGCAATCGATAGGTGAAAAAAACATCTGCTTAGAGCACTCAGGATTTTGTTGGCAGAGAAATCAACCACAGTAGGAATTAATTGAGTGTTAAAATAATAGAAAATTATTAACAGGTGAAATATTCCAAAGCAGATTAATCCTCCTTATTAATTCAGCTTACAACCTCCTGCAGATCCCTGCGGTGGGAATGGTGCTGGGAGGGTAGGGAAGAGCACCATTCCTGAGGCTTGCTGTGAGGTTTAACGGCTGGTCCAGGCGTGTGCTTGCACCCGAGTGCCGACAGCTCTCCCTGCTCCATTTCCTTCCTGCCCGGGAGATCCAGGCTCCGTGGGCAGAGCGGAGCTGGGAGACTCAAGCTGATTCCTGGTAACTGGAATGCATCCCCCAACCCCACATCCTGCTCTGCCCCCTCGCCCCACCTACCCCAGCCCACCTCTGGCAAGCCTCCCGAGCCCTGCAGCCCTGTCCATCCCGAGGTTTTCCCCCCTTTTTTTTTGCCTGTGTGCTGCATCCTATGATTCAGCGAGGAGGAGAGCTAATGAGGCCCGGCTTCTTGGAAAGATTTGTCCTTAATTGTCCCTTCTGCAGGTTTAATGACTTGGCAGCCTCTTGTCACATTTTCCCAAGTGCCCGCGGCGAGCGTGGCCGGCCTGGCCGGTGCCGCGGCAACCCGCTCGCAGTGGGGCCCGTGTAGCTCCCCCTGTGGGGACTGCATGTGTGCTGTGCCCCGGGGCTCGATGGAAAGCGTTTTCCTGAGCTGCTCCCTGCCGTCATTCCCTCATCTTCGTGCTGCTTCGTGGTGTCTGGCAGCCGCCAGCACCCCTCAGCGTCAGCCTCCGTGTGAAGCATCTCCACACGCTCGCGGCACCCAAGCGCGACGGCTTCCATCCTTCTTCCTCTGGCAGTGCCTCCCAGCAAACCCTCCGTGGGGCCGGGGCAGAGCAAACAGGCTCCTGAAGGGCTGAATTCAGTAGGACGTGGATTAATTTGTGCCACAGATAAGAGGCAAGGGCGCTGCTGGAGGTGAAAAGGGGTTTAAAGGGTGAAAAAGCAATGAGTGCGGTGCATCCGTGCATTAGTCCAGGGTGAGGGGCTGGGGAATGATGGAGATGCTGGAGCAGCAGGGGTCTTGATGGAACCAGCAAGGGTTGGCTGTGTTGACACTGAGCATTCCAAAATTTGGGGTGGAGCTCTGATCCTAATGCACTGGAGTAACACCAGTGCAGCCTTACACCGATGGATCACGGAATCCCAGAATCACTGAGGCTGGGGAAGTCCTCCAGGACCACCGAGTCCACCCTGTGACCGATCCCCACCTTGGCAACCAGACCAGAGCGCTGACTTCCACATCCAGTTGTTCCTTGAGCACCTCCAGGGGTGGTGACTTCCACAGGCCATACTGTTGGCATTGCTTGAATTACGGTGGCGGGATCCGCGTCCAGGCTTCGCTGATCTCACGGCACGAGCGTGTCCCTGAGGGTCTGACAGGCAGCACCGTCCGCACCCAGGTGGAACAGGGGTGACAGGGCCACCCCGGGGCAGCCACACGAGGGTGCTGAGCAGGGCCGGAGAGCGGGCGCTCCCAGAGCGTTCCTGCCGGCACCCTGCGGGCACGGCGCGCGTCGGGAAGGGCTGGCCGAGCCCCGTCCTGCCCTGGGATGGACTCCCACTGTGAGGCGCTTCTCCGTGCAGGGCCGCGGCCGAGGGGCTGTCCCTGAGCCTGATGGAGCGGCTGGCGGAGCACTACGGGGAGCGGGCGGTGCGGATGCTGACGGTGCAGTACCGCATGCACCGGGACATCATGGAATGGGCGTCCTCGGAGCTCTACGGCGGCCGGCTCAGCGCACACCCCTCCGTGGCACAGCACCTGCTCAGGTGGGTCGCTTGCTCTGCGCTGGAACGGGAGCTGAGACGTCCTTTTCATCCCGGTTTGTCCCTTCCCTGCCGAGTTTTCAGCTCCTGCCGTGGCTGGGGCGGTGGTTTTGTTTCAGCCATTACTTCGTCGAGGAGACATTCCCCGGCGGGGTTTGTCCTTTTTGCCCTGTAAGCAGAAGTGATGCAGAGTTGTCTTCTGCGTCCTCCTTCGCTGTGATAACCGTGGAATCCCAGAGCCGTGGGGGTTGGAAGGTTGGAAGCCCAGCCCGGCCCTTCCAGGGGTGGGGCAGCCACAGCTTGTCTGGATACTGCTGTAACATCAGCACTGGTAACCGGCCCTTTCCCAAATACCTCCTGCAGGGACCTGCCGGGCGTCTCCTCCACGGAAGAGACCAGCACTCCCTTGCTGCTCATAGACACCGCTGGCTGTGGCCTCTTCGAGCTGGAAGTGGAGGATGAACAGTCCAAGGGCAATCCAGGTACCGCTGGCCAGAACAGATGGACTGAGGTGCTCAGCCCACCATGGGCTTGGCCGCATCCCAGAGATGTCCCCCTGGGGAAGGTGGGGTCCCGGAGAGCCTTGCTTAGCTGGGAGATCATTCCCTCCATAAATCCTCAACCTCCAGGGACTCTGAGCTCTGCTGGAGCTCTGGTGACGGTGTCCAGCTTGTGGGTGGCCACTCCGGCTGCCGTGTCCCCTTGCAGGGCCATTTCTCCAGGCTGAGGGCTGGGATGGGGTGGAGAATGCCTGTGGCAGGTGCTTTACACCAAGGAAGGGCAAACAGCAGCATAGGCTTGTTTTGGGAAGGCTGTGGATAGGGCTCAGAATAACCTCGCAGTCCTCTGCTCCTTCCACGAAATCCTATCTGGCTCTTCTCCATGGATTTTCCTAGGACACAGAGTTCCTGCTGGTTTTCACCTGAAAAAACAGGTTTCATTAAAGAGCTTGAGTGCAAAGCCAGGCTGGAAAACGCAAGGGCAGTTTTTACCAGTGTAAACATCTTTTACCTTCTGTTTGACCCCCACCATCATTTAAGCACCTCACTTTTCCATGCATCATTCCCGGGGCCCTGCTGAACGCAGCAGGCTCTTGTTCCCTCATGGAGAGCCAAAAAGCCTGCTCTGAGGGAACTCGGGGATTTGGAGCAGGGGACTAGAAGCACATCTCCCCAGATTTGGGAGGCAGCCTTTTGGCACAGCTCACTGCAGAGCCTTGATGTTTATCGCTGTGTTTTGCTGCAAAGCAGAAGCCCAGCCAATGAACCATGAAAGAATTCGTGTAGGATTTAATTTTTCCCCTCAGACCCCTCTGAACCAGGCACCATCTTGGATAACCATTTCGTGGCAGCCTTTCCTGCTGGTTTGGGGGAGGTGGGCACATTGCTCCAGCCTCTATTCCCTGTCACACTGTGCTTCTGTCCCAGGGGAGGTCCAGCTGGTGGGGATACACGTCCAGGCCTTGGTGGACGCTGGTGTGAAGGCCAAGGACATCGCTGTGGTGGCCCCCTACAACCTCCAGGTGAGCTGTCCCTCTCCTGGCATCCCCCCTCTCCCTGCACAGAGACCTGCAGAGCCAAATTCAACCTGCATTTGGCACCAACTCCTGCGCCTTTGGGCAGCTCGAGGCCGTGGGGTGTTCCACTCCCAGCCTCAGGAGACGTGGGTGCTCATCCTTGTGGGTTTGGGAGGGAGGGATTTTCCCCAAAAACGAGCCTTTTTAATCCTTGTCCCCCGTGTATTTCCTTTAAAAGCTGCCCTTGGCCTGTTTCTCAGGTGGACATGCTCCGGCAGCACCTTTGCCACAGCCACCCCGAGCTAGAAGTGAAATCGGTGGATGGTTTCCAGGGAAGGGAGAAGGAGGCAGTGATCCTGTCCTTTGTCAGATCCAACAGGAAAGGTGAGAGCTCGCAGTCGTGTAGCCGAGTGCTGTGGTTTAACTGCAGGGCTCTAACGCTTGGCTCTGTGTGGATTTACTGGCAAACCCTGCCTTTTCAGCTTTTTTTGTTTAATTAATGAGTATGTTTGCTGTCAGGGCTGCAGAGGAGGCTCCCGTGGTACAGCAGGTCGAGGACTGCTCAGTTTGCAGGTTTCCTGGCCTTTGAGGACTCAGAAATGACTTAAACCAGAGCCCTAAGAATGTCACATCCCATTAGCCGCACGTTTAAGGGAGTTGTGGGGGAATTTCTTGGGGTTTGAGCCCGTTTTGGGTCAGTTCCCTGCAGAAAGTGAGCAGGAGCTGGCATCCCAAGCCATGCACAGAAAAGGCTGCTTTTGGGAGCACAATCTAGAGCGGAAAATCAAGTTCTTTGCTGTCAGCAGCTGCAGTGAAAGTTAATAGCTGGAAAAAAGCTGCTGCCCTGGGGGCACGAGGCTCCTGTGGGGGAGCTGAAGGGTTTTGTGGAGCCAGCTGAGCAGGATCACACTGTGATCACCTCTGTTCCGTGCTGGGATCAATTCCCTTTCCAAACCCACAGCCCTGCTGCCCTACCTGTGCTGCTGGAGGTGAAATGCTGAATGCTGTGGGCTGGAAGGGCAAGAAAAGGGGGGAAATACGCGTGGAACGAGGAGGTGCCTCTTTTTCCAAGCCTAGAGGAGGAAAAGCAGCCTTGTGGGGAGAATGGAGGTGGGGACAGCACTAAGAATAGTCTTGATCCAGGAGTGACTCACCCCTGTGCTGGTGGGAGCTGGTGGCCCCAGGAGAGTGAGTGTCCCACAGCCCCTTCTGCTGCACAGGGAGAGGCCAAAGCTCAGCTGTGGGGCAGGAATTGCTTCCCTGAGGGCACACGGAGGCTTCTCTTTGACCTGTCCCTCTGCAGCCATTCCTGATCCAGCAGGAAACATCCTTCTTTGAAGAGAAAATCCTTCCCTGTGAGGGTGGGGAGGCCCTGGCACAGGGTGCCCAGAGCAGCTGTGGCTGCCCCTGGATCCCTGGCAGTGTCCGAGGCCAGGCTGGACACTGGGGCTTGGAGCAGCCTGGGGTAGTGGAAGGTGTCCCTGCCCTTGGCAGGGGGTGGCACTGGGTGGGCTTTAAGGTCCTTCCCACCCAAACCATTCCAGGACTCAAAAGAGTTGGACTTGCCCCTGCAGCCGGGTTAAACCTCATCAGAGAAACTAGGAGCTGTTCTCCGAGCCTCAGAGCAGGCAGAGGGGCTCCCCCTCAGCCCGTCCCTCAGAGGCAGCACAGAGGAGGCTGCTGAGGCAGAGGCTTTAATCTCTTCCCGACCGGCCTGCCCGCCGTTCCCTGGAGCTGGGAGCTCGGCACCGCCCACACACCGCTCTCGCTGCCTGGTCCTGCCTGAGTCATCCCGGCACTGCACTGCCGGCTCTCGCTGCTGCTGCCTGGGAGCAGAGCAGAACCTCCCCGAGTCCCCACATGGCTGTTTCCACAGACCCTCCGAGAGTTGGGGAGCTCTGTAGGACAGGGGGAGTTCTTTACCTGCAGTCCCTCCTCTGGTGCAAGGTGAGCCTTTTCCACACTGCTCCGTCTTGTGTTTGCTCCCAGCTCCACGCTGAGCTTGTGTCGTGGGTCAGGCAGGGAGACAGGTCCCCTTTCCATGTGCCTTCCATCCTCTTCCCAACCCCAGGAGCTCAGTGCGGAGCCTGTGGAACACAGGTAGGAAGAGGAGCAGGTGTGAGCAGGGACCAGAGCCCCGTAAATGCCAATGCCCATCCTCCAGCTCAGAAATCCTTGGATCGCTTGGCCCAAACCCCTTCCTGGAGGCAGCCCTGCCCCCTCTGGCATCGCTTCCCTCCTGTCTCCCAGGCGAGGTGGGCTTCCTGGCCGAGGAGCGGCGGGTCAACGTGGCGGTGACGCGGGCGCGGCGCCAGGTGGCCGTGGTGTGCGACAGCCACACCGTGGGCAGCCGCCCCTTCCTGCGGCGCCTCCTGGACCACCTGTCCCAGCGCGGCCTCGTGCGCTCCGCCTTCGAGTACCTGGATGACCTCGTGCCCCAGAACTACCCCGGGGAGGGCCGGGCCCAGCGCCAGCAGGGCCCCAAAGCGCCAAGCCCCAAAGCGCCGAGCCCCAAAGCGCCGGGCCCCAAAGCGCAGCCAGCTCCGGCTGGGAAGCTCAAGGCGGCGGCAGCCGGAGCAGGGAGCCAGAAACCAGGAGCACGGAGCTCCCCAAGCGCCTCTGGGCCTGGGAGAGAGGGCTCAGGGACGACGGAGGGTGGGGACAGGTTCAGGGCCATGCTGGTGGCCTTCCTGGCGGGCGGCGAGGCGCAGCTGGATTTCCCGGCATCCCTGAATTCCCACGAGCGGATGCTGGTTCACGTGCTGGCCGAGGAGTACGGGCTGCAGCACGTGAGCTCCGGGGAGGGCCGGGACAGGTACATCAGTGTCCGCAAGAGACTCCCCGAGCAGCCCCCGCTGCCCTCCGAGCCCCCTGCTGAGCCCCAGCGTCCCAGCGGGAGCACCCCTGACCCCGCGGAGCCGGGGGAAGGCAGCGAGGGTTCAGGGAAATTGGACCTGAAATCCCTGCACCTGGAGAGAGTCCAGAGGGAGAAAGCCAGGCGGGAGGAGGCGGCGAGGAAGGTGCAGGAGCCCGGCCGTGGCGGCAGGAAAAAGGACAAGAGCGAAGCCAAAGGTGGGTCAAGCTTTTCCTAACCAGCACAATTAATGCTCTTCCTTGAATGGATCTTAAATCCCGGTGGGTTTGCTCCAGACCTTGGGATTTGTGCATGGAGCACATGGCTCTTGGAAAGCTGCAGGGAGGTGGGAACTGGCTGCAGCATCCAGGGAGAGGGGTTTGGATAGCTGGAGGCATGTTCCTTAAGTCAGAGGAAAAGCACTGGGGACCCTTTCCCAGGAGAGAGGCTCAGGAGTTACATGGGAGGCTCCCGAGAGTAGGGAGAGGAGCTGGGGGAAGTACCTGGCCCACACTGAAGGATGTAAAGGCAGGGGCTGCCCTGTGGCTGCAGGAGGGTGGGTTTGTCCCCAGCCCCAATCCGGATGCGTGCTCACCCTTCCCAGGAAAACCGGCGATCGGGAGCGCGGCCGGAGAGGATTTCGATGCTCTGATCGCCGCTGCCATCGAAGCTGACAGGACCTGTGGCTTCCCCCGCTGCAAGGCCTCTGTCACCACCCTGGGCCAGCTCTGCCACCACTGCCAGCGGCTCTTCTGCCTCAGCCACCACATCCCCGAGGTAAGGAGGGGCAGGACGGGCTTAGCCTGGGAATTCTCCCTCTGGAGCTCCCCAGGCAGGGTTTCCTCGCAGGGAGGTCGAGCGGAGCCCTCCCTATCAGGGCCTGTGCTGAGCTCAGGTACACAGGGCTGGCAGGTGCTGACACCTGGGCTCTGCTCACCTCTTCCTGGGAGCTTTTCTGTTTTCCCCTCACTTTGTGCCCTCCTTCACCACTTTCTGGCACTGATCCTCTGAGGCCGTGTGGATAAAGTGAGGCAGGGATCAGGAATGGAGCACAAGTTTCGGGCTCAAGCGAGCCTGGACTCAATTCCCAGCTCTTTGCACGTTCCCTCTGCATTCTGAGGACGATTCCCAGCCCTTTGCAGGTTCTCCCTGCATCCTGGGGACAGGTCAGGCACGGAGCAGTGCTGCCTGGCCAGCAGTTCAGAATTCCCTGCATCCCTGTTGCTCGTCCCGCAGCTTCTGTGCCCTGCGGAGCCTCCCGGAGCTCAGCAGCCCTATAAATCCTTGGCACAGCTATTCCCCCTGTCAAGAGCTATCTGTTTCCATGGCAAGGAATAATTGTATTTATGGTCACTCACCAGCCAGGGGGATGTAGATTTATTCCCTGCAGAGTGGCCTCTCCCTGCTGAATCGTAACGAGCGATTGTAGGGATCCGAATCCATGGCAGCCCCGGGAAGGGCGGTCACGGCTCTGGGGAACAGGCCAGGACCCCACCCCGTGGAAACATAAATGGCTTTGGGATGGGCCGAGAAAAGGGGTCAGATTTTAGGATCTCAGCTGTGGGAGATAATTCCAGTGTTGGACTTGGCTCATTACAGCAGCAGATCCGTGGCTAAAAAAGGTCTCCTGTTCCCCAAAACACCTTTCCCAGTTCACTGGGAAGGAGGTGGAAGGAGCCACTTGAAGCATCCCAAAGAATGATTTACCTGCTGTGCAGAGCCCAGGACCTGGATCTTTGTGTTTCATTCTCCGTGAGAGGAGCTATAAATGATGGTTTAATAAAATATAGAATAATAAATATTAATTTTAAACAATAAGTATAAGAACAAATATATAAGAATATAGAATCTAAATATAAAGTGAAACTAAATACAAATAAAATGAAAATAAATAGAAAAAATAGTAAACAATGATAAAAATAAATAATAATAAATANGTAAATGATGGGAGAGGATTTCAGGGGGCTGCAAAGCAGGTAAGAAGGGGATTCCAGGCTCGAGGAGTGCAGCCCCTGGGTCCCACCCGGCTGAGCCCTGCCCCGGTGTCGGTTCTCTCCCGCCAGGCCCATGGCTGTGGGGACAAGGCCAAGGCCCACGCGCGGCAGCGGATCAGCCGGGAGGGGGTCCTGTATCCCGGGAGCGGCCCCAAGGACAAGTCCCTGGATCCCGCCAAGCGAGCCCACCTCCAGCGGCGCCTGGACAAGAAGCTCAGCGAGCTGACGAGCCAGAGGAAGGGCAAGAAGAAAGACAAGGAGAAATGAGGGACCCGAATCCTGCTTCTTTAACCTCAAAGCCGCAGCTCAGCCCCCCGAGGGCCAAGGTGCTGTGCTGGGCCTGGGTGGAATGGGGGGCTCCGTTTTGGGGGGAAAACCTGGAGCTGGGAGCCTGCCCGAGCCGCAGGGCTGAGGCAGGGGAGGGAGAGCTGCTGTGTTGTCCTGGTTATCCGTAGGGACACGGTGATGGATGCGCTCAGGGGCCGGAGCACGCCGCTGAAACGGGCATTAAACACCCAGAGCTGTCACTGTCACTGTCACTGTCACTTGGGTCCCTGCAGCATAGAAGATGGATGTCCAGGAGCGGGAACGTGGGAGGCACTGGAAACCCCTGGTGACCCTGTGCTCCGGGGAGGGTGATTAAGGAGGTGGAGGCGTGCCAGCCCGGCGGCCCTCCGGCACTGCTCGGAGCCATTCCCTCCCCACCCGGGCCAGGGGGTCGGGAGGGGGCTCAGCCCTGCTCCGGGTGTGCCTGGGGATGGGAGTAGGGACAGGAACAGGGGGCCTTGAGCCTGAACGGTGCTGGCACCACGAGGAGCCGCTCCAGCACATGGAACCACTTCCCTGGGACAGCCAGCCTTCCCTGTGGCACTGGGAGGTTTCTCCCTCCTCACCGCTGCCTGTCCCTTCCCTGGCGCTTCCCACACCTGTCCTGCCCTTCCTGCAGAGCTCCTTGGAGGCTGATTCCCACTGGGAAAGCACACAGCAGTGACAGCAGGTACAGCCACGTGAGCTTTTCACGTGGGAGGAAGCCTTGTGTCCCTCCTGGACCTTTTCCTGACCCCTCACACAGGGTCCATCCATCCATCTCCCCACCAAAACAGCTCCAGCAGCATTTTTTGGCCCCAGGATGAAGGAAGAAGTGCAGAGGTGCCTCCAAACAGGAATGGCTGCAGAGGAGCACAATAAAGACCCCTAACCCACACATTCCCCATCATTTTGGGGCTAAACATCGCAGATTCCAGCACCTGTGGAAGTCACTCAGCTCATCCCGAGCAAAGCTCAGAAACTGGCAGGAGCTGCCAGACAGCCAGGGATTTTTGTGTCCATCTTTTCCCAAGTACTTCGCTGGGATAGCTAATAAGCAAATTTTCCCCCAGACCTCGTGGCCTGTGGGTACTGGCTGTGAACAACTTCCCACCAAAACTTCCTCATCCTTCCAACCTCGGTGCCTGGGGCAAGGCCATGTGTCACCCACGGAGGGACGGCACTGGCTCCCCTGGGAGCAGATGGGACAGGGGAGCTCCTGGAGGGAGAGGTGGGGAGGAGGAAGTGTGGGAGAAGGGAATCTGAGTGGAGACAGGCAGGGGAGGAGCCGGGGCAGAGCGGGGTGAGGGCACGGGGACGTCCCAGCCGTGTCCCAAAGGGAGGGTCAGGCAGGACAGATGGGAAGGTAAAAGTGCCACCAGCTCGGGGAGTAACTCTCCTGGGAGTTACTTTTAATCCGGGAGAAACAGATAAATGGCTCATTCACACCTTTTTCCCTGCTCAGATCATCCAAGCAGCCGCATCCCAGCCCATGGAGCCAATTTCCTGGCACAGGGCCCCGGACACCCCCAGATTTCCCAGCCCGGCTTCCCACCAGCATCCTGCAGACAGGGAAAAGCCAAGGCTCCAGGCAAGGAGGGATGTGGCCCAAGGGCATCCTCTACTCGCCAGCCTGTGCCGTGAGGGGCTCCATCACCCTGCTCAAACCAGAGTGGGAATCAGCTCCCCAGAAATCCCAAACCTGGCTTAGGCCAGAGCCCACCAGCAGACAGGATCCACACAGGCTTTTCCTCTCCCTTCCTCCTGAAACGGGAGTTGGGCTTAAAAATTACCCAATTAGGGACCTCTCCCACCTGCCTTGGGTCACAGGGCCAAGATGTTCCTCTCTGTGCCCAAATCTTGGATAAATGAGCTATGGGATAAGTCACAGCCCGAGTCCAGGATCAGGGGCTGGAAAAAAGAATCCCCAGGTGTGAGAGCTGTGTTAAGGAGCAGGAATTCGCTGTCCTGAGCACCCTGAGGGTGAGTTTGGGTTGGGAAAGTGGCTGGGGTGGGAAAAACTGTCCCCGACCCTAGTGGACCTTTGGGGGATGACTCCCAGCGTGGCTCTGGCCCCAAACCCAGGAGGCTGGAAACCAAGTGCAGCCCTGCCTGTGCAGCCGTGGGGATGGGCAGGGATTTGCTGGGGGGGGAGGGAACAGACGGAAGGAGAAGCCGCACGTAACAATTGATTTGCTGCTGTTATTGCTCCCTTTTTCCATCCTCGCTGGAAACATTCCGAGCCTGGCACCGCGCACCACAACCCCTACAAAAGATCCCCTCAGGATCACCACCCACGCCAGGCTGGCTTTTATCACCCCACCCAAAACCACCTTCCAAAGGAATCCCCCCCCTCTCCCTCCCTCCCTGGGAGTCCGCGTTGGAGGATTCCGCGGATGGCGAGGCCGCCGGGAGCACGCGGGACGCTCGGGAGCCGCCGCTCGG
>VZRQ01003121.1:20018-53112 GCA_013397975.1 Machaerirhynchus nigripectus | reverse complement strand
GGGGTGGGGAGGGGGGACGCTGCGACCCCCGGGGCCCGCCCGGCCGGCGGTGGGGACCGGGCAGAGCCCCCCGCGCCGCCCGGGGATCCCCGAGCTCAGCCCCGGGACGCACGGATCTCCCCAACCCCGGGATGCTTCCCGGCCGCGGGGACCGAGCAGAGCCCCCCGCCGCCGCCCGGGGGTCCCTGCGGGTCCGGAGCCCCGGGATCCGGGATGCCCCCCCAGAGCCGGGATGCTTCCCGGCGGTGCGGGACCGGGAGCGGCTCCACTCCCTCGCCCAGCCCAGCCCGGGGCGGAGCCGCCGCTCATCCGTGCCATGAGCTGGGCGGTCTCTGCGCTCGCCAGACCCTCCCCGGGGCTCGGCTCAGCCCAGCCCGCACCCCCCGGCACAGCCTGGGGACCCCGGGGCTCTCTCGCTCTGGTTTGCCCGCCAGGCTCCCAGCTATCCTGAGGAAGCCGCCGTAAATAAAACCCTCAACAAAATTCACCCCAAACCCTGCAAACGCACCCCAAATCCCGGCCGGGAGTGAGGAAGGACAACGCCAGATCCCTCATCCCACACCGGAGACCCTCTGCTGTGTGCTTGGCCATGGCAGCCTTCCCCAAATCCCGAAATCCCCCTTCCCAGAAACTCCCTGGTCCATCCCACCGCATCTCTGCAGCTCCGGCTGCTCCTCCCCGTGGAGCCTGATGAGCGTTTCTCTCCATGGGGGTCCCATGTCCCCTCCCGTTGTCCCTCAAAGGCCGCACAGCCCCTTGGGGTCTCCGGATCCCCACCCCAAAGCCGAATCCTCGGGTTCTCCCTTGTCCCAAACAGCTTCCAGCTGTGCGTCCCTCGTGGGGCCATCCAGAAAGGTCCTGGCTTTGGATGTTCCTGAGAAAACCCATCAGATCCTCTCCCTCTGCACCAAAAGGTGGAGCCTTTTGGGATCTGGCCCCAAAAGCCCCTCGGGCAGTTTGGCTCCGTGCCCACCACACCCGTGACCATCGGAAGGACTGTGCCTACACACCCTCCCCTGGGATCTTCCCTGTCCCTGCCTTCCCATCCATGGCTTCAGCCACCTCACCTCACACACCAGGCGGCTTCCAGGGCAGCAAGGAGCAATTCCAGACAGCAGGAGAAACACTTTGCTTGGATAAAATGGAAAAATTGGGATTTTGCTGGGGGGGAAACACCCGCACAACCCTGAGCAAAGGTGGGGTCAGGGGCTACAGAGCAGCGTGACATTCCAGAGGGCCTGTAATTCCCAGGAACACCCACCACATCCAGCCACAGGGCCAGCTCAGCCCCGGCTGCAGGCTCCCTGCTCTGGAAGGATCCAGGGAGGGCAGCACTGGGAGATGCTCCCATGATCTTCCCGGTGGGAAGTTCATTCCCAGGGAGAAAACAGAGCAGGTTCTGACTGCACCAAGAGCGCTGCCTGGCTGGGAGAGCGGCCTCGCCCTGCAGCCAAGGCTCCACTCCATGGGGCTTCCTGGCTCCTCCTCTGGGTACAGCTGGGAAAGAGCAGGCCCTGGTCCTTCCCCACTTCCCAAAGCTCCTCTGCATCCCCAGGGATGCAGCAGGATGTCCCCCTGCAGCACTGCCCGGGACCCAGCTCCCTCCTGCAGGGCACCTCAGGGCTCACCACTGCAGACTCTGGGCAAAGGTGACCCCCAGAGCTGTTCCAGACGGGATCGGATCAGGCTGAGGTTTGGACACCTCCGAGTGCCCCGGGACTCACGCAGCCTCACACAGACACCAGCTATCCTACTAAAACCCCTCCTTTTTAAAGCCAGCACTTACCTTTGGCCGAGCTCTCCGTGAGATCGGGGTGTACTACAGGTGGGACACCTGTTCCAGGAGAGCTGGACGCTCCCGTGTGGGGGAGCAGGAGCCTGCCGCCTCTGCCCTCTCCACAGGGAGGGTCCCACTTCAGGCCACACCAAATGTCATTCCCACGAGGACTCCTGGCTTCCTTCCACCTCCTCCCGATGAGGCTGCTTTGAGCACTGCCTCGAGATGACCACAACAGGATTCCTAAATCCAGGCGAGTTTCCAATGACCAGAGCCCACCTTTTTCCCTGAAAACCTGGACACATTCCTTACCTTGAGGCGCAGCATCCACCCACCCATCCCGTGAGCTGGGGGGGACACAGCCCGAGCCCCTCAGACCTCCGGCTCCGTGCGTGAGGTGACAAGAGAGGACCCACGTTGTCCCAAAGGACAAGCTGGCACACAGAACTAAATGGGCAGATTCCAGACTATCCCTGGGATCCTTTGGACACAGACAGGTGAGTCAGTGGCTCATGTGTTGATGCCAAAGCTCCCGGATCCTTCTGGATATTCCTCACCAGGTGTGGCCAGCGCAGGTAAGCAGCCCTTTGGTGGGAGGGAGGTGCAGTGACAAGTTCCCCCAGGTCACCTGGCCACCTCCCAGCTGGGGATTCCCAACTTCCAGGCTGCCCACTGCCCACTTCTTATGGGTGGAAAGCATTTGGGGTGCCAAAGCTGGGAATGTTGGCTGTCATTCCCATACAAGACCAGGCAGGATTAAAACCCAGCTGCGCGCTGGGCAGCAGCTCTCCAAGCTCCTGCCCCTCCAGAAGTTTGGGGCTGTGCTCTCGGGACTGTACTGCGCTGTGTGTGTCATCTTCTTCGGGATAAATGCTTCCCTGGAAAACAGCCAGACGGGATCGAGCAGGGACAGGGCGATGTCAGGGCCCAGGACAGCGACGCGAGGACCCAGAGCGGAGGATACAGAATCCACGTGGGATTAGCAGAGCTCTCACATTTTGGAATAGTGGCCCGGGAAAACAAAGCAGCCCAGGCTTCCCGTTCCCTTTCCAGGATGCTGAGTCACCAGCAGAAGCGCTGCCTGGCTCAGGATGCTCCCCGGCTGGGCTGTGCCAGGGCTGTGCTCGGCCTGGGCCTGCTGCTGGCAGGGACAGGGACAGGGAGGCGGGTGTGACACTGCAGGGAACGGCTTTCCCAGAGACCCCTCCTTCTGGAGCCATCCCGGGAGGAATGGGGCAGTGACAAAGGGTGGCAGAGCCTGACGTGCCCCTGTCAGAGCCCGGAGCCCACCCCCCCAGCGAGGCCAAAGCAAGGAACTCCAGACCGACGGGACACGCCCGGTTTCTGCTTGTGACACATTTTACTCCGCAGAGCCAAGGCAGGTTCACCTTTCTCCCCTCACCTTCCCTTACATTTAAGAGATGACCGAGACTAAAAGAGAAATTAAAAGTAAGAGCTAAGGAGAAGTTGTCTGTCCCCCCAGAGCTGGGACACAGCAGCCGAGGGCCGCAGGGCGCTGGGGCGGGCGGGGTGCCCCGCGGAGGGGCGGGACAGCAGCGCCGTGTGGTACATCCCGCGCGAGCACCGCCCCACGCCCGCGGCCACCTCGCCCAACGCTTCCCCCGAGCCTCCTCCACAGCTCCAGGTAGTTCCAGCAGGAAGAGCAGAATTCGTTTCCCGTGCCTGGTCTCCGTACGCTCCAGAACAAGCGTTCCTAATGCCCAAACGCCCCACGGAGCTCTCAGTTCCCTGGGAATGGAGCAGCAGATCCCTGCTCTGAGCCCCCTGTCTCCACACCTGGCTCCGAGGAAGACACGCAGCAGCCGGGCTGGCGCTGACCTCCCTCCACACGGACCTCCTCCGGCCCGGCCCAGGTGACGCGAGGAGAGGGGGGGCTGTGTCAGTGCCGTCCTCCCCGAGAGGGTTCCCACACGCTGGAACGCTAACGACGACAATTAGGAGTTAGGTAGGATAAGGTTGGGACTGCGCACCGGGCACCACGAGCTCCCGTCAGCCCCGCGTCCGCGCTCAGAGCTTCCTCTCCCGCAGTTTGCTCCCGCTGGGCTCGTCCAGCAGGGCCGAGTGTCCGTCCCCGTTGCTCAGGCATTTGTCCTTCTCGTGCCTGTGCTCCTGCTTCTGCCGCCGGATCTCCTTGTACCGCAGGGTGATGTCCCTGCAACACACACAGCACGCGCACGGCTCCAGCTGTTCCGCTGCTGCACGGGAACCTGCCCTGCACCAAGCTTCCTGCGATAGCAGCTCACTGGAGCCTCTGGCTGGGCATTTCTAGAGTCGCTGGTGGCACTGACTCACTGGCAGTTTGTGCTTCTGGCTGGTGGCCGGGCTGTCCCTGCCTCTGCCCGAGCACAGCGGCCAATCCCGCCGGAGCAGCCGCTGCCGCCCCTCCACACGCCGCTGCACTTCACACAATCCCGGAAGGGTTTGGGTTGGAAGGGATCTAAGAGCCCATCCCATTCCACCCCCTGCCATGGGCAGGGACACCTTCCACTATCCCAGGTTGCTCCAGCCTGGCCTTGGGCGCTGTCAGGGATACAGAGGCAGCCACGGCTTCTCTGGGCACCCTGTGCCAGGGCCTCCCCACCCTCACAGGGAAGAATCCCTTCCCCACATCCCATCCAACCCTGCTCTCTGGCAGTATGAAGCCATTCCCTCTCAGCCTATTCCTCCAGACCCTGATGTGCAGTCCCTCTCCAGCTTCCTTGCGGGCCCCTGCTAATTCCTTAGGCCCTGTGCAGCTGCGTTCCATGCTCCAGACAGGGAACTGCCAGGATCAGGCCCAAAGAACCCCCTGTTTATTTCAGCACTTACACCCACCCAGGGGAGCTGCGCTCCTCCCCAGGCAGTCCCGGGGAGCACACTTGAGGATGGGGGTTGAACAAGCCCCCCTAAAACCCTGGCCAGCCCCAAATGCAGCCCCACTCACCGAATGAAGAAGCGCCAGGCTGTCCAGGTGAGCACCAGGATAATCCCCAGGATCCAGCACTGGGTGATGTAGAAGGGCAGGGAGAGGGTGAGTGTGTAGGGATCGTACTTGACGACGATCAGGAACTCTGTGGCAGTAATAGCAGCAACCAGCCAGGCCTGCTGGCCCAGCTTCTTGTGGAACTTCCTGCAGGAGGAACACAGACAAAAACACCTCGTTGCTGTAAAATTAGGGAGGCGGAGAAATCTGCACAAAAAGACAGCCGGGGCAGTGATTTCATTCCGCTTTGCACAGTGCTACAGGTCTAGCTCAGATCACACATGCACTAAGGCTCTGCAGGACGACACTTTCACAGTGCTGTTACTTCAGTTTCCCCTCAGAGGCTCTAAAAGCAAGAGAAGTTACACTTCATCACCACACAATGCAGGGAAGTGTCCCCGTTCCCAGGTAAACCCCCACAGAACAACTGTGCGACCAGCCTGAGACCAGCTGATGTTTGGGCTGTGGCTCCAAACAGGAGCTTCTCACACACGAGGCCCAGAGCTGTGTTTGACACCAGTTGCAGTTCAAGCTACACAAAACCATCCAAATACCCTGGGAAAAAACAAGGGATTTATCAAGTGTAGGTGATGGCTGACGCAGAGGGGACGAGTGCATTCCTTCTTAAGAGGCATCCTGCCTGGATCAGCTGGGATGAAAGGGCTGCAGAAACTGCTCCAGGTGGTGACAGATTAAATGGGCAGAGACCAGCCCTAACCCACAGGCAGAGAGATGAAAGGAAGCAGCAGATCTCTCACAGGGAATTCCAGCTGCTGGGATGATGAGGGCAGCTTTCTGCTCTGCTGGGCTGCTTCCTCCTCTGCCACCCTTTCCCTGACAACAGAATCAAAGGTAACCCCAACACGAGAGCTGGGCAGCCCCTAAGGCTGCCGAGGAAGAGAGCTGGCTTTCCTGCCCTAATACTCAGGAAAGATGTGAAAGATTTTTCTCGTGATGGAGGAGCTAAAAATTCACAGCCTTGGTGCAGACTCCTAGAAGTGACAGCAAGACTCCAACCAGGAATGTGTGACTTGGTCAAACGCCACAGGCTGCTGCATCAAGACATTCCTGGTCAGGAACACTTCACACATCGAGTCCTCAGGAACCCAGGCAGCATGTGGGTCAGGATGGCAGCGTGGTGTGTGAGGGCTGGAGAAAGCTTCACCCCTCTTCTGGGACTATGGCAATTGCAGGCACTTCACTGTCACCACGCTCAGCCCAAGGTCCTGCAAGCAAAGCCCCGGAACTGCCGGCAGACACTCAGAATCCTGGATGGCAAAAAGAATTCTTCGTGTTGGAATTTCACTGCTTTGTAGACCCAGCACTGCAGGGCTGGCTGGAGAGACCTCATGAGTTCATCCCACACAATCCCATCACCACCAGACAAGGCAGTGAGCCACGTTTCCGTCGAGGAAGGGCAATGGAATATTCCCATCTTCGAGCATTAAGTTTCCAAAAGGAAAAGGTCAGCAAGGTTTCCCAGGTCATGTAAGCCAGGAGCCTCTGGTACAGCCTGCTCTTCCCAGCAGCTTCTCCCTACACCCACACAGGATGAATCCTGAAGGATCCTTGGCTTGAAATGATGTGCCAGTGAAGCTGGTAAACGGGGGCAGATCCTCGCTGCAGGGATGGCCAGGAAGGCAGGAAGGAGTCACAAAACCCTCCGCAGAGAAGGTGAGAGCGGGTGCTCAGCTCTGCCCTTCCGCAGGAGCAGCCTGACGTCAGCTCTGGGGGGCATCAAGCAGAGCCAGGAAGCCCAGGACGTGGGGGCAGCCACCTCCCCCAGCAGGGAACACGGCAGGAGGTGGCGGCAGTGGCGGGGACGTGCAGCTCGGGATGAGCCGCTCCGGCTGGCGGGAAGAACGGCAGCCATCGGAACCGGGGATGAGGCACCGGCGAGGGATGGCTCTCCCAAATTCCAGTGTTATGCCATGTGGTCGAACAGGGGGCAAAGGAGCTTTTCCAACCCCAACACAAGAAGATGAATGGTGCTAAGGAGAGGAGCGAGGCAGCGAGGCAGAGACTCTTCTTACCTGTGAGTTGGAGGCACGTCCCAAACCAGTAGGTCCAACACCAAGGGCAGGGCATCCTGCCCCTGCAGAATGTCCTGAATTCCGACTAAGCAATGTGGGCTGGCCCTTCTTCCCAGTTCTAGGAGTCAAAGCCTTGCAAGGGAAACTGATCTTCAGACCATGTTGGAACCCTAAATTCTGAACACAGACACTTTTTTGCGTTGGTCAGCGACAGACAATGAACACCCCTGGAAGCCAGACGGTGCCTTAGGCTGAGGATGTGGGCTCAGGCGGGTTGTGACATTAAAAGAAAAGGTGATTTTGAGAACAAAGCTTTCTCAGCTCTCACATGGTCTGCAGAAACAAAAGCAGCGAGGACAAATATGATGCTGAGGTGGGAACAGTCTCAAGTACATGCACTGCCGTGTGTGGTGCTTCACCTGCAGCACATCCTGCTACCGAGGGCCTCCGACCTGCAAGAGGATGCCAGGAGTGCTCCAGAGGGCCAGGGGGAAGACAGCTCAAGGAAAAGAAGCGCCTTTAAGAATGCCATTTTTTAGTCTGGGCCCTGGTGTCCCCAGAGGGCACATCCAAGGACTGCGGTTCCTGGCTCTCGGTGTGGAATCGGAGCACGGCGCTCCTCTGCCCACGAGCCAGCGGCACTCCAGCTCATTTCCACACTCCCTTCTCCACAGAGACATCATTTACCAGACACTGAGGTCAACACAGTGCCCACACAGTGCCCTTCACAACAGCTGCTCTCTGGCCAGGGGGGTGAGAGCGGTACCTCCAAAACAGAGGAGCACGAAGCGGGATGCTTTGGGATTAGGCCTTTTTTGTCCCTGACAAGCTGAACTGGTGCCCGAGATGGATGCCAGCAAGCTGGAGCAAGTTCAAAACAAAGCACGTGGAGCTCGACATGGGAAGTACAGAGAGCTGGGGCTTACGGGTCGTCCATGAAGTCGTAGATCTCCCTCATGGCCACTCCTCCCACGTTGACAAAAAACACAAGGCGTAGCAGCACCAAGTAGTGTTCGGGGGGCATCCACAGCACAAACTTCAGGTAAAACGTGTTCAGCTCTGCCAATAAAAACTGGGAGAAAGGAGGTGTGAGTTACATTTGGAAAATCCCAGTGGAAGAAGCCTGGAGCGCCCCTCTCTCCCTGCAGGGCTCCCCCTGCCTCATTCTCAGCCCTGCTCAGCACCACCGAGTGAGCCACCAGCACCAACCCAAAACCAACTGGGTTTTTAAACATTTCCTCTGCGCTGGAAGAGGCACTGAAAACCACAGCAAAAAGCTGGACAAGCGCTACCCTCAAATTTCAAACAAGTGTGTGAACTTCAAAGAAAGATCCTGAAGTAGCTGCAGGAGCACTGAGGACAAATCCCAAAAGCACAGCTCTTCCTTTCCCTGTCCTTTAAAACCCGGCTGAGGGAGCCCCACCACTACAAGAGGCACGAGCTGCACATCCTGGGGGGGGCTGGGCTGGCTTGTTTTTCCTCAGTTATGCAAACTCACCCTCAAAGCCAACTTGGGAAAGTTGATGATGAATTAAGAGCAAAATGTTCTCTCGAGCAGCTGCCCTGGCAATGTGCTTGAGCGAGCAGAGAGACACCAGACTGCCACTTCAAAAGAAGTGACAACAAAGAGCTAAGCATTGCTTAAGCCCAGAAGTGAGCCAGAACCTGAAGCTGCTTAGAACCTGTCAGCTGAAGCTGGGATGTGCTAAAGGAAACATAATCCCACGATCCAGTATAAATTCCTTGGGATCTCTGCTGCAGCAGCACCTAAACCCCAATTTCTTCAGAGCGCAACCAGCAACCTTTTGGGGGAAACATCTGTTTTATTTGTACTCTTTTACACCTCCCACAAAGCAGGCCTGGTGTGCCATGTGAGCTTGGCCAACGTGTCCTGCAGCAGGGGTCAGGTGCTGGGAGCTTCTTCTGGCGAAACACAGAGTTCTGTCCTCTGCCACAGAACCTGGTTCATGCCCAGCGCCTCTGGATCACCACAAGTGCCACGGGGATGGATTTAGTTAAATTTCACAGCTGCTGGGTTGAAATAAGTTTGAGTCGCTCAGAGCAGAGCCAAGTGACAGCCCGTGGACGGCACAAAGGCCAAAGGCCCCCAGCTGGCAAAGGGGCAGGAGTGGGAAAAAGGCATTTAAACCGCCCAGTTCACCCTCCCTATCAGTGTCACGTGGGTGACAAGTTCTGTTTCACAGGCACAGGTATGAATTTCAGATGCTGCACTCCCAGCATGAAACAAGTCCACCCACTCAGGTGCTGCATGTGCAGCAAAACATAAAAAAAAAAACCCAGAAAAATAGAGGAGAACTGAATTATTTAAGCAGATCTGTGCTTCAGGAGTGAGCTCAGAGGAGCCCGAGGCCTTGGATACAGCCCTTTGCAGCTGTAAGGTGACCTGTACCTGCATCAAACCGAGGGATCTGAGCTACTTTCACCCACAGCTGATGCTTGGGGGAGCAGCAAATGGCTGAAAACCCAAAGATGCCCGTTTATGTTGCTCCCATTGCCAGCAGCAGTCAGCAAGCAGGGACAACCCTTCCTGCAGCAGATGTGTCACCTGTCCCAGAGACCCGGACACAGCCCCCTGTTCTGCGGGACTGGGAAGGGATCCCTGCTGGCCTCAGCTTCAGGAACAGCCCCAGAGCTGCAGCCCGAGCTGCAGAGGCTGGAATCGGGGGCCAGGAGGGCCAGAGAGGTGTCCTCACCACGAAGATGATGCCGCAGACGGCGAGCCACCTGCGCAGGCTGGAGGCCGGCTTCCACTCGAACTTCACCCAGCTGTACGGGGTGAACTGGAACACGATCCTCTTCATCTTGCCCCTGGAAAAGAGCAAAACAACCACTGCAGCTGGAAGGAAAGGCAGGCAAGAGGCATCTGCCAGCGTTTCCATCTGAGACACCAGATATGCAAAATGCCTCCGTTTACTCCATTAAAATCACAGCTTAATGAGATTAGCTCTGAGCTTGTTATTTTAATTATCAATTTAAGCTTGAATATACTACAGCCCGTGTTGTAAGCGGTTCTGCTCTGCTCAGCAAAGACACTACGGAGCACGATGGGTCGTTACTGGTACACGACTACAAGGGATTTATTAAATTTTAATTCCCAGTGTCCCAGTTCCTGTGAAGTTCCGGCTACTAGGGAATGCAAAAAGACCAAACAGATCCTTGCTGCGAATGATGATGCCAGCTTGGATTCCTGCACCTCCCTCACCCATTTCACTGAACAAGCTCACTTCCACAGGATGCCCTCACTCCCAGCCATCAGGCAGTGTCTGGGACACACAGGTGTGCTTCCAACAATCCCGTTCACAAGGTGACTGAAACTCCCAGACAAACCTCCCTGCAGCAGTAAGGCACTGGATCCTGGAGTCACCCGAGCACCCAGGAATTCCTTAATCCACATTGACCCACACGGAACAGCCAAGCTCTTGAACAGGGGCCCAACCTTCCTGCTGTGCCTGTGGAGTTCCCTCCTCCCCAACTTACTTGTAGGTTGGAATGTTCCAGAGCCCTTGCCACTTGTAGGTTTTCAAGGAAAGCCAGGACAGGGTCTTCATCCCGCAGTAAATTCCTAACCCGTTACATAAGATCACATCCATTATCCACTGGAAGGAGAAACACACGAGTGATGCTGGGGAAGGAACACTAGAGCTTGGGAGAGGGAATCTGCGTTCCAAAGAGTGGGACCCAGTGTTAATTCCTCAGGTTTTCTGAAGGCTAAACAGCTTGGCTCAGTGTCTCTAACAATGCACTGACTTTTGTAAACACAGCCACGGAGCAAATCATTCCAAGCTTGGGTGTTTCCCAAAATCCACCCAAACACAGACCCAGAGCTGTGTGCCCTGACTGCAGGGAATTCTGATCCCTCTGGCGCCGACTTACACCTCACAGGAAAACCAAATGTAACTTTAAGAGGGTGCCCCTTCAAGCACACACCAAGTTTTGCCTTCCTCTGAATTTCAGACTTCATGCTTTGCAGCATCAGCAGACGCCTGGAAGCGCTCAGGCGCAGCTTTAGATTCTCCCTCTGGTGCGAAATGAACCCAAACAAATATTCAACCACGTCCCAGAGTTTGTAACCCACAGAGTTACAGGAACAGAGACAGGCCCGTTACAAACTCAACAGGGAGCAGTCGCACACCTGATACAATTCAGCTCCCACCACCTCCCAGCCCTCCCCACAGAATCTGCACTCCCAAACAATCCCCGCTCCCTGCAGTACGTACGTGATCCCACCAGCATTCACTGAAATTTGGGAGCTGGTGCTCCAGGCTGTACTCCAGGAACTCAAACATGACGCTGATGATCATGCACATCCACCAGTCCCGAATCATCAGAGTCTGAAGGGAGAAAAAAGTCTTTTAAACAGCTGCTAAAAACCACCTACAGCTGTAGATCTTGTCACCAGTACCCATACAAGGACCAGGAAACTCAGGACAACTTGATTTTCATGATGTGATGGTCCAAATGCCCACAGGCCTCTCAGCTTACCAACATTTCCAGCACAAGAGACAGGAAGGAAGGACACTGAAGAAAATCACCTCTACCCCAGCCAACATCAGCACAGGAATACAGATTATGATAATAATCCCATCACACGGAAGAACACAGAGGGGTAAAATGGGATTTAGCAGGAGGGAAATGAGTTAAATGCAAGGAATTACTGGGTGCTCAACCACCACAGGCAGCACCGTTCTAACAGTGCTCAGAAAAGGCTTTTCAGAGCCTTTTATGGGCTCAAAATGACTCCAAAGCCACAACAATTTCTGATGAATGAGGCCCATTCATTCTCAATATTGCCATCCTGGTGCTTTGAGATTTGGGGAAAAAATTCCAAACACAAGCCCATCTCTGTTTACTGAGACAACACACTCAGCCTCCTCCTTTTAATAGAGAAATAGGTTAATATTCAACATATTTAAGAGATAAACAAGCTATGGCCCAGAGGAAATCCAGCAGCCTGTTTCCTTCCATGTGGGCAGCCCAGTTCCTACTGCAACTCTCCTGGAAGGAAAGGATCCATGTTTTCCAAATTTACAGCTCAGTTCATTAACAGAACAAGCTGAAGTCCAGGTCTCCCCACGCCCAGCAAATTCACCTCTGCTTTGGAGAGATCCCCCAAACCACTCATGGAACACATCTGCACTTTTAAATGAAAATACAAACCAACAGTTCCAGCTTGTTTCTGAAACTGCCGAGCTCTGTGGGTGTGCTATTTAAATAACAAACCCAAACAAGGTCTGCAGGGGGCAAAATCTCCTGAGTTAGTCAGTCTGCTTGGATTAAAAAAGGTAATATTTAGACCAAAGTAATCAGCAAAACGCTGCTGAATGTTCTGCCAGAGACAGGCACAGCTGGAACTCCTTCCACAGTTGGTTGACACCGACTAAAAAGTAACGAGAATTAAACCACTGCCCACTTAATGGTTTAAAACCCTGATCTGATGCCACCAGCAACATTTGTGTTCGGGAATATCACTGTCACTGCCCGCCCCACACTCCACTTCCAAAGGTCATTCCAGCATTTCTGTTGCTACAGGAATGAAGTTCTTTCTTGATGTGACCCCAGAATGAACAGAGGAAGTAGAGGAAGGAGGGAGCCTGTTGCTGTAATAAAGCTCTGGAAAGAAATGAGGTGGCCTAACATGGGCAGCAGACAGAAAAAAAAAGGGGGGGGAAAAGGCTTTTCATGTGTTTACATGTGTTTTCATGTACTACAAAGCCTGGTATAACTGCCTGTGGCTTGGCACCACAAAAGCAGCAGCAGCAGCAGCAGCAGCAGCAGCAGCAGCAGCGAGGCTTCGGGAGCAGAGGAGCAGAGCCCCCAAGGTGAAATGAGCCATTCTTACCTTCAGGTACCACCCAAAAAAGTGAGCAGGAACAAATCCATCCAGCTTGTCCTGCAAACCAGGAAGAGAGTGACGGTCACAGCCTTCTTTTTTTTCCCCCCCACCCCAAGAAAAATGCAGCAATAAACTTCTGGTTTTTTCCACACAGAAATACTCGCATTCCTTCATCAGAAAGGAATTTAGCAGAGCAACTTAAATCTTACCAGCCCTGCCAGTCCCTGGGCACAGTGGGCCTTCCCCTCTACTTTTACAAGATCCCAGTTTTTCCAGTCCCTCTGCACTGGAGATTTCCAGGGCAGACCCAAAGGATTCGGTGCCCCTTGCTCCAGGCAATCAGGGAGCTGTAAATGACCACCATTCCTGCGCCCTGCAGTTTCTGCCAGCGAGGAACCTGACAGTTTTCAGGACTCAGGAAAGTACTGCTGGAGCAACCTGGACTAGTGCAGGGTGTCCTTGCCCGTGGCAGGGGGTGGGACTACATCCTCTTTCCAACCCAAGCCCTTCTGGGCTTTGTGCCTCAAGGTGACCCAGGAGAAGAGTCCTCAAGCACACAAAGAAATCCAGACTCTGAGGGGAAAACTGACACCAAGAGCCTGAGAAAGAAGGGCTGCTGAACTGTTCACCCTTGGGCAGTCAGGTAACTGGGATCCAGAGAGACACATCCCCATCTGATGGACAGGAAAGGTCAAGAGAAGAGGAATCAAGAGGCTGAGGAGTCAGGCTGATTCAGCACTCGGCCAGACTCACATCTGCACTCTGAAGAGCTCAATTAAGCAGCTTTTTACCCCAAAACAGCCTCATCGGTGAGTTTGCTCCTTACCCAGATGTTGTGGAAGGGATCAGTTCCATTGCCAGGGTCATAAATCAGGCAGTTGCCCCCGTAGTCTCTCTCTGGCAGAGGAACCCCTAAATGGGGGTCAATGTACTTCATGAACTGCCTCCCGTCCTGCACGGTCTGCAAGGGAACACAGAAACCCGGCATCCCCTGAGGCATCCACACACACAGGGCACACACACAGTTCTGTGAGGCCAGCTGAGGCCTCAGCAACAAACTGAGGCCAACGCTGATCTTCAAATTGACCTTTATTTGAATTTGCTGCAGGACAATTCTTGAAATAAAGCCAGGCCTCGAAGCACCCCACACACACGCCTGACTTGTGAGCCTCTAATCCTAAATATTAAGGGGGAAAATGGCTACAGAATGACCTTAAAGGTGAGAAATCAGTGATCCTTAACCCTTTACCCCAAGCCACTCCCCTGTGCTACCCATCCCTCCCAGAAGCTTCACACAGCTCATCCTTCCCAACCCTCATTTACAGTAAGGTCCCATGCAAACAGCAAGAAGAAATTATCGAAACGACCAAAAAGTGAACTCATCTGTCACTAAACCAGCCACACATTGCTGAGTGTTTCTTTCCCAAGAGAACTACTCAGTGTCGTGGCCAAGGCTTTACCCTGGAACATCTGGGATGGGCAGCAAAGCCGGACAAGGCCAAAATTAATTCACAGAGTAATGATAAAATTACAGAATGAAGTGCTGAAGTCACACGGAACTCTGGGACAAGTTTCAGCCACGAGCAAGCTCGGATTCGCTGTCAGGAAGTGCAGCCACCTGCAGACTCAGCAGAATGTAACCTGATTTAAACCTGGGCAAGGCAGTGATGTATTTTTAGTGAAGAGCTGAGCAGCAGCAGCAGGGAGTTCCTTAACCACGAAATCTCTGCTGACACCACAGGCTGCCACAGGGAAGCAAAGCCATTCCAGCCTTTTCTGTTGCAGTTCAGAACTACACCAGTACAACCAATGAAAATTCCTCAGTCTGACTGCAGCCACTCAGGAGCATCATGCCCAAGGATAGCTGGAAAAACCCAGGGTGACCAGCCCCAATTCTTCAAGCTTATCTGGCCTCTAGAAGCAAACCTTTAAAAAAATAAAAAACATTCCTCATCCTTCTCTCAAAAGAACGGTTTTTAGAGCTGCCTGATGAGTATATTGTCTCAAAATATCTCATTTTAACTTCTGAGAATTGTAAAAGTCAGGGGGAAAGTCTCAGTTTACTAAATATATGGTAAAGTGGTGAAAAAAGAACATGGCACAAACTGTTTAATTTGGAAGCACCAAGGGCACGTCTGGCTATGGAAAACCCCCTCCTCAGCTCCTGCCACCACACAAAGCAGGGTGGGAAGTTCTGGTTTATTGCTAAAACCCCACACCTACGAAGAACCTGTCATTCAAGGTAAAGGGCATTTCCAAAGGTGAAACCAGGTGAATTCCCCCTGAGTCACACCTGTCCCAGCAGGGCAGAGACTGAACTGTGAAACAGCAGCTCCTCAGCATGGACTCCCTCACCAGCTCACCTAAAACCACTTCAGCACGGTGCCTACCCTGGGCTGAGGGTGACTGGAGGTCAGAACAGGTGAAATATTTTTGTATTATCCTTTCCCTCAGCCTCATTTAAACAGCCCAGTGATTCCATCTCACAAAAAGGAGCATCTCCTGTAGTCAGCAGGAAACAAAAACACCACAAAGGAGTTGATCTCCGCACCCAAGTGGCCTTTAGGAGCTAGAAGTATCAGTCACTTACCTGGAAGAGGATGAAGATGAGGAAGAGCTCATAGACCACGCTGACACAGAGCCAGAACCTCCAGTAAGCTGCAGAGAGACACAGGGGGGATGTCAGGAGCTTTGGAGCAAACCATACATTAATTATTCATTTACTTCAATGACACCAAACATGGAATCCTGGAGCAGTTTGTGCTGGGAGGGGCCTGAAAGCCCATCTCATTCCCCCCCCTGCCACGGGCAGGGACACCTTCCACTAGCCCAGGTTGCTCCAAGCCCAGCCTGGCCTGGAACGCTTCCAGGGATGCGGCAGCCACGCCTTCTCAGGGAGCCAGTTCCGTTTCCAGAGATGCTCCCACCACGGAATTATGAATCCCAGCTCCCGAGCAGAGTGCTCCCCACCCTCCCTCAGGGACACAGCCAGGAAGGATCTTCAACTCCCACGCAGGCTGCTGCGTAAGTCTGCTGGAAGTGCTCAGGCACTGACCCCGATCCGGAGCACCGCAGCCCAACAAACTCAGCAGGTAAGAAGTGGAAGGAAAGGAATGTGCCACCTGCAATGCTTTCCAGCAGCCCTTGGAGGGGAACCTGATCCTTCCTGAACTTTCTCCCTGGTCTCAGGTGACCTGACCTGTCCAACCTTGGCTACACCAGACACGCCCAAGGCAGGCCAGCCCAGCTTTCGGCCGTGTCCCCACGGGGCAGACAGCATTTCAAAACCCCAAAGGTAATTTCACTTCTACTTGGAAGGAAATTAAAACCAAGCGGACCAAAGGTTCAGCAGGTGCTGGATGCAAGGCCTCTGAGATCACCTGGGCCTCCCCACCAGAAATGCCACGCAAAGCTCAGCTGCTTTGGAGGCCTCCCCAGCCGTGTGATTACAGACCTGCTCGCACCGCAGCGACACCCAGGCCCAAAGGGTGCCCAAATCACAGCGTCTGCACACCCCCAGCTCCATCCCGGCCCCTCGGCTCTCCTGATGGGCTCAGCCCTCGGGTCCCAGGCCGGCCTGGATGGGAGTTTTGTGCTTCACGGGCTCACCCGTGCCCCTGATCCATCCTGCTCCACCCAGAGCCTGCTTTCTGTTCCAGGCAGTGACTTCTGGGCTCTGACCTCCCCCAGCGTTTCTGCTTCCTGCCCTGGGAGGCCGATGCAGAGCCAGGGTGGGCACAGACACAGCCCCAGCAGTTTTCCCTATCCAGATCCAAGGATTCTGCACAAGGGAATTCAGGAAAACTTAACACATTCCAAGCAGGTACTGAAATTCCAGAAACATCACACACCAACCCCTCTGGAATGGGACCTGCCTTCAGGTGGTTCCTGGTTATCAATGGAGCTCTCCTTCCTCAGGTGCACGGGGGTGATGGAGAGGAATCCCAGTGGGGTTTGCCAGGAAACCCAGATCCTCAGGCCTGCCTTGGGAATTTCTCTCTTAATTCCAAGGCAACGTAGGCACTTTGATGTTTAAAGCAGGGCCAGGCATAAATCATGCAAGAATGAAACAAATTCCAGGCTGGCACACAGATTTATCAGCTCAGAACCCCGAATCAACTCCCCATGGAGCCCCTCAGGAGATGTTTTCTCCCAAGACGTGTCTTTATCCAGTTCAGCCTCAAGCAGGAAATAAACGCTTTAAAAAAACCCCCAAAACAACAAAGAAAAAATAAGAAAAAAACAAAACCAAAAAAACCCAACAAACCCCACACGTTTTTAAAAGCAGTCTCTGACACCATCATTATAACAGACCACCATGTGGAAGGTGGGACCTTTTTGCAGCAAACCTGCTGAATTAATTCCATCAAGATCACCTATTTCACACTTCTGGAAAATAAAAAAGGCAGGTGTGGCCCGGAGAACAGCAGTCCAGAGCTCTGTGACAGCTTTCACCCTCATGTCTTTCCAGAGTGCAGCTTAGGAAAAACCAAACAGCCAAAAAAAATATCCTCCACTGGTCACAGGATCATTTGGAAGAGAGGAACGTCTTCCCAGGCTGGCACCATGTTCCTGCCAGCAGGGAGAGTTAAACTTTCCTCACCACACTTCTCCCACCAGAACTGAGCAGTTTCCTTTAAATGTCACTGCCAGACGCCTGAAAATGCTGTTTTTCCTGACCCATAAACCTTGTACCAGAGATTTTACACTGCTCACAGTCAGCAGCGTGACAGACTGGTCCTGAAAGCAGGGAAATCTAAATCCTTGTCTGAGCTTTTATTCCTCCTTGTCTGAGCTTTTATTCCCCTCTGAACACAGGGCTGTGGCAGCTGCTGAGCAGGCTCAGCAAAAAAAGGTAATTAAAAATTGAGATCTGGTTCTGATTTAGTGCTGAGGTTTCTCCCCAGCTGACAGGGGTCCCCGAGGGGTTCTGAACACACTCAGTACCTGCACCCCAAACGTTTATGGGTCACAAAAACCAGCATTTTCAGGCATCTGGCAGTGGCATTTAAAGGAAGCTGCTCAGTTCTGGTGGGAGAGGTGTGGTGAGGAAAGGTTAATTCTAAACACTGTTCTCTCTCCTCCTGGGCCTGGCTCAGCTTTCCATGTGAGGTTATTTTTGGCACACCTCCAATACTTGTTCTCCTTAAATTCACTTGCCATTTCGCCTCCCTCCAATCAGGGCTTTCCTCCTGATTAAGGAGGTCTCCAGTAATCACTGACACACCTGATAACCCAGGGATTCCTGTGAACAAACACTGAACTGCTGCCTTTGCAGGGATTTGGGAACAGGGCACGAACACCCCAGAGAGCTGATTCCAACCAGCCTCTTTCCCTGCTTCTGCTCAGAGTTTGGCCCACTCTGCCTCAGGGGCTAAATGAGTAAAAAGAAAATACAACAATCTGGGTTGTTTGCCCACAGAAAACACTTGTCCTGGAGCTGCTCCTTCCAGCATCTCCAGCACTGCCCGTGCCTGGTCCCTGCCTGCACACTCCCAGCTATCCCAGCCCCCAATCCCACGGGTTACTCCAGACCCTCACAATTCACTCCCTGAACAGCTCGTCCTGTCACACGCCGTGTTTCAAGTCCAAATAACTCCTGGCAAAGGCTGGGAATATGAAAAGCTGCTTCTCAGGGCCTTAGTAACTGTCATGGAAAATTGCTCTGGGATGGCGACGTGGATGTGTTATCTTGACAGAGGCAGTAAAGCATCCCTGGGCTCCTACAACACCAGCCCCCAGGAAAGGAGCTGGCAGGGAGAAGGAAGAGTAGCTCTTATCTGCCAATCCTAAGGAGACAGGCTACTGATGCCGACTGTGTCCAGGATTAATCTGACCAGGAAACGCTCCCCAAATTTGGCTCCTCATGCAGGTGTTTGAGATCTGTCCCTTGTGCCGTGCTGTTTGTTCCCTGGGGCTAAGGCAGAGCTCCCCCTTTGCCTGAAGGTTTGGGTGGAACCAAAGCCAGTGGAAAATGGGATAAAAGCAGGGCAAGTCGGTAAAGTCTTACCTGAACAGTCATACCTACTTATTTCCATGACAATCCTACATTTCTGAATTACAGGGAGGCAACTGGTATCTGGCCATGTAGCAAATGATCAAACTGGAGAAAACAGGGCCTTGTGTGGAATCAGTAGGGAAATGGTAAAGCTGGATGTGCCCCTGGCTAAAGCTGGGAATGCTGAGAAGGCAGCCAAAAAAAGAAATAAAGCCACCAGTCTGGACAGGTGCCACTTAGGTGGTGGCTGGGATCAGTTTCTTTAATGGCCTTAGTGAAAAGTAGGTTAATGACACGCAGCAGGAGCAGCAGGGAAGGCAGGGACAGCAGAGAAGATGATCCCGAGTGACCAGAGGGACAGACGAGCTCCTAACGCAGCTCCACGCTCTGGAACCAGGAATTTGGGAAGCATCACACTATCACAAAAATCCCCCAAATAACACTGCAGCTCTGGAGAGGACATTTGAAAGCAGAAAGCTCAAAACAATGCCAAAACGTTATGGGGAAGTGTTACACTGGGGGCAAGACTAAAAGCCAAACTCCCCTGCTCTGTTCTAGGGAACGAAACCAGCCCAGACGAACCCACCGAACCTGGGAGCACCCAAGTGTCACTGCTGTCCTTGAAGGGAGCAATTGATTTCACAGGAGGAACCACAATTAACTGGAACAGAGGGAAAGACTAAAACCTGCTATTTAACAAGTAAGGCAAGTTTAATAAACCCCCAGGTTCGCAGAGCTGTGCTGAGGGCACCGCTCTGGAACCACGCCTGCTTTGGCTGACAGTTGTGGGGTGGCTGCTGGGTGACATTTCTGGCATAAAACCCGGCTTTATGTGGCTGTAGGAGAGCCCAGTGCTTTCAGGAATATGATTTCAGCCTATATGAATTCCTTTAATTCTCTCTCTTTCAATGATTCACATCTAGAAATCGGCAGAAGATCAAAGACATTTAAATACCTTCATGTTTCACCTACTATTACATCACCTGGAAGAGGTTTGTGTTGTGCTTTCAAGACTTCCAGTCTTACAAGAAACCTTTAAAATCATAATCAAGGGCCTCTATTCTCCCATGGATAATGGACATGGAGCTAAGGAAGTGCTCCAGCACCGGATACAGGGTCACAAGTGCAGTCCCAGCACAGAGAGGAGATTAAAAAAAGAGGATAAACAGGGGAAGTTCAGGTTAAACAACCTGGCAGCTCTCAGAGAACTTTTCAGCAACAACAGGAAGCCAAGCCAGGGAGATCCCAACAGACCTGCAGGCTCCAGGGAAGCCCAGCAGGATGGGGACGGAGGAGCCTCCACGGTCAGCGTGCAGCGCTGAGGAAGCCCTGTGATTACTGAAATTACAACTTACCTGCTCTCCAGGCAACACAAACATTTACCTTCCCCACACACCAGGCAGCTCCTTGGGGTTATCTGAGCGAGCCCAGCAAGCTGAATTACCTGGGTGAGGTCTTGAGAATGGCCCATCTTTAGCTTGTGTCACCCCGAAGCACAAGAAAACCAAAATACTGGCGACGATTCCTCTGGAAGGAAAAACAGAGCACCCTGGTTTATTGCCTCATCCTCCTCTTGGGACTGCAGATTATGTGCTTTGATGTGAGAAACGTCTGGCCCTTGCTGCTTAACTGCTGAATGTGTCCATCTTAAACGGATCCAGACACCATCCAGAAAAACCAAACAAAAACAGGCTGAGGATCACAGCCTGGGAGTCAAACACTTCCCAGTGTCTGGGAGCAGCTTTTATTCCCACTGGCTCACAAAGACACGTTGGATTTAGCAGCGAGACAGCTCTCCCCAGATTTCCATGGAATTTAAAAAGGAGCTGCCAGACTTGTCACCGCTCCAAAACAGCTTCTTAACAAACTAAAGACAAGCAGGAGCTCTCCAGACCACACCAGCACTGCTGCTATTTCAGGAGCTGGAACCATAACACAGAGCCTAAGGAACATAACAGAGATTTTAAATAAAAATAAATTACCAGAGCAGGAGCCCAAATATACCAAAGACCCACGACCCTGGGCACGTTCCTTTAGTTTTAATGGATTTAATGGCACAAAGCAATCCAAAAATGCTCTTTTTACTACACCTCAACTCCCACTGGATCCTGCTTGCTGTCTCACATCACCTGCTTAAGAGCCGGCTGAAAGGAGGGACGACTGGGAAAGAGCTCACTCCATGCTGGCAGTAAATGATGCAACCCCTGACTGCAAATAAAACAGCTCAGTGTGCAGGAGCCACACAAAATACCCAACAGTTTTGCTGCTAGAGAGAAAATGTTACAAGCCAGAAGCAACGGGAGACTGCTCCTGCTTTAAACACCTCAAAAATGTCTTTCAAAACAGAACACTGAAGGATTTACAAGAAGTATTTTGTAACGTTCACCTCTGAGTATAAATGTTCGTGCTTCCTGAAAATACAAATGGGGTTTAGTTAACAGATGTAACTCGGTTATTTTGCTTGCTTCGAACACTGGGAAGCACACCAGAATCAGCTGCTGAATGGATCTGTGAATAGACAGTTCCACGGGGATTTCCAAAGATCTGCAGGGCAAAACCCTTTCAGCTGACCTCCAATAATGAGAATATTCTGCATTTTGAGTCGCTGGCTGCATCTGGAAGCTCCGGTGCTGTGTGGTGTGACAACCCCAATCCCCGCTCAGCCGTGAACTGAGGGGTCCGGACCATTGCTCTGGGCCTTGGGAGGGGCTGTTTCCCCAAAGCTGGAATTCAAATCCTGGATCCAAATCACCACAGGATCTGAGCAGTGCTCCTTCCTCTAAAACCCACTCTCAGCCCAAGAGCAGCTGTGCTGAAATATGCTGGGGCTTCAGATATATTCATTTACTTTAAGTTCACCATGGGAAGTTTGGCAGCAAATCACACATTTGCATAAAAAACCACACCAGCTCCATTATACATTTTTTTTTCCTCAGTGGTAATTACATTTTCCCTCTTATCACTGTTAATCTGCCTCCTTAGGAGACCTCCAATGCTCCAGCACCTGAGAGGGGCTCTCCTCCCCTCACCTGGCTGGACACAGCCAGCGGATCTTCCTGAGCAGCAAATCAGGAAGGCACAAAACAGTAAAGTGTGCCCACAAAAACCATTTTAGCACTTAACCAAATAAAAAAAGGGAGAGCCTGGCAGCAGCTCCGTCAGCACAAACAACCTCTTGTTTGTGGTGAGAGTCGATTCAGACACACAGGACAATGAGGAGCTGTGTAAGGCCCTTTGTCCTGGGATTCAAGGAGCCAGCTCCCACTCCCTGTCCCTTCCCGGGCTGGATCCATGCTGGCACAGCTGGTCCAACCCCCTCTGGCTACCACAAGCCCTGGCAGAGGGCTCTGGCCTCGGTTACCTCCATTTCCCTGCGGGTGCTTAGCCACAGCAGCAGGAGATCAGCATGCAAACCCACACATCCCTGGATCTGTCCCTGTGGAAGGCAGGCATTGCCAAAAGCTGCGTAAAAAACCTCAGGAGAGACATTTCCCAGCTGGAAATTCAACAACCCTGAAGCACACAGGTGTTTCTATAGCTGAATGTGTTTATATGGAAAAAAGTGAGCTTTTTTTTGTTTCCCCAAGACACCCTGCTCAGCATTCCAAATGTTTGGGAGCTTTGGATTTCTCCCATGGCACGCAGAGGAGGTGCTCAGTGTTTATTCGGCCACTCTCAGAGCTGGAGCTCAGTTCAGGCCGAGCAGAGGGGAATGCCACAGCTGTCAGTCAGGATGGGCTATTCCACAGCTGGAAGAACTGTGGGAATAAAGCTCCCAGGGATCACACAGGTTTGCAGCACCATCTCTCCTTGCCCAACAGAGGAAATGCTCCACTGCTCTCACAACAGGGGCAGTTTGATCCCGTGTGTGATCCCAAGGACTTCTGACTACATTTACATATAAAAGGCTCCTGTAAACCTTTTCTTAAAAAAAACCCCCAATCCTCCTTTAATTGTTTTATCACCATGCCCTGCAACAGATCCAAACACCAATCTCAGCCACAGAGATTGTGAGTCTCCCACCCCGTGAGCTCAGAGGTTCCTGCTCCTATCTGGGTCTTGTCCACCACTTCTCCTGTGAGGGATTCCATGAATCCACCCTGCTCCTGCCAGTGACCGGGTGGAGCACTTTTATAGGGTGACATGATCCTGATTTCATAGGGGAGATGGTGGGACCACCACGTGACTCCAGTCCGGGAAACACAGAGCCAGCAAATTTGGGAAGTTCACCTCAATTTCCTGCTCCGAGCACCTCCTGCAGCTCACAGGGGCACCTCAGCCAGGGCGTGGAAACAAAGGAGGCTGCAGCTTTTGGAAGTGTGTGTTTAGGCTTTGCACCTACCCCAGACACTGCTCCACTGTCAGTGTGCAGGAGGTGGAAATAAAACCCCGTGACAGCTCCAGCCTCTGCACCCCCCTCCCCCGGTGACAAAACCCGTCCTGGTCATTAGGCACCGAGTGTTCCAGTGGAATAGCGGCACACAGGGACAGCCTCGTGCTGGACGGGGCTGGGAATCAAATTACAACACAGCTCCACACCGGGACTGACCAAGGTCTCAGGGCGGGATAAGGGATTTTAGGTTATGGAAGCAGAAATACAAAACCTGTGATGATCTGGGCTACGGATATATTTGTGCACGTTGTGCCCACCTTACCCTGCTCTGAAATGCCTCCTTTCCTTCAGAGATACACTTGAATATATGAAACCTGAAACATTTGGAAGATTGTGTCCAAGCCTCAGGATGCTGCTTTTCAAGGATTTTTGTGCCAAGACCTTGCAGAGCTGCAGGAGTGACCAAACAAAGCCCATTTGCTGCCCCTTCCCTGGCACGATGCTGTAAATTGATTTTTTTAACAACTGGGCACTGGATAAGCAGACAACAACTCATGTTTCCTGAGAGAAAGATCCACCTGCTGACTAATCTTCCCTGGGTTTGTTTTGGTTCAGGCAGTCGAGGCTCTAAGCCCAATAATGAGATATTCCACTGAGTCACCTTAGCTCTGTATTGCTCCCTAAGGATGCGTCATCACTTCTCTTTCAGCTTCTCCCCTTCCCAATTCTGAGTGGCCATTTGGGGCCAGCCTGGCCTCCCTCGTTAGGACTGCGAATAAAACAGCATTTGTTCACTCAGAAGCCTTCCAGAACCCTTCCCAGCTCCAGAGCCCTTCCAGCTCGTCCCATGTCACCCCCACGTGTGAAAGCCCAGCCCTCGGCGCGGCGAGGGGTGAGCTCCGTTGCCCCCAGGCACTGTGCAGGAGCTGCCAGAACAACCACCAAGGTTATCTCAGGAAATACCCCAATTCCTGCATCTCCGGGACAATGAATGCTATATCCTGAGTCACTTCAGAAATGTACAAAAAGAGGAAAAAACCCTTCAACAGCAAAGGGAAAAATTTCATTATATTTAAGAAACCAGACTGGTAGAAAACAATGATTTTCGTGCTTCTAGCAATGATGCTTTGCAGGATATTTTAAAAACACACTTAGCTTTTTAAAACACCACTTTCCTACCTCCTTTTTCTTCCCTACTGTGTTTCAAAAGGGGAGAAATTCAACCCCATTGAATCGGTTTAAATTACAGTAGGACCTGACCACACATGTAAGATTCATTCTTATTTCCCCAGAGCTTCCCTCTGGGCTACGCGTTCTCACAGCAATGTTCAACAACAAACAAGGATTTGTACTGAAATCTCGAATTTTACAAAAAGCACTTGAGCCAGAAAAATTTAGTCACAGCTCCCAGCATTCTGAAATTATGGTTATTTTAAGGACAGGTTATTTTTAAGAAAAGGCTATTTTAAGAAACAGAGGCAGAACCCTTGCCAAAGAAACCCAGCCAGGAGGCTTTAGCAAGAGTCTGTATTTTGCTTTAAATCACACCACAGAGCAGCCACAGGCCTGACAGTGACACTAAACTGATTAGAAATTAAATTCAGTGATCAGCATCAGAGGAGCTTACGGACTTACGACTGGTTTTGTAACTTCCTAAGGGAACAGGCACTTCCTCAAGGGAGTGCAGGGGTCACTGGAGGTCCCTTTTCCAAAACACACCTGGGAATATTCAGATATTCCTCAGATATTCACCTCTTTGTGTTGTAGGCCGTGTCCTGGGGGGTCTCTTCCAGCAGGGTTACGTAGCCCAGCGCACACGTGAGGATGAACAGGACTGTCAGGGTATGAGCTCTCCTGAAATTCGGAACAGAGAAAAATGACATTAAGAAGCAGGAAAACTCACATCTCCCCCTACCCGCGCAGCCTCAGGAGGCCAAAACCACGGCCAGCAGTCAGGAATATTGAGGGCACAGAGAGCAGAACTTAACAGTGGCACTGCATGTGATCAGCAGCAGCTTGGAAAAAACCAGCACCCAGTGCAAACACCCGGATCTAAACGGCTCCAGGTGTCTCCCTGGGTTCGGCAGGTCCACGCCTGACAGCACTGCTCTATTTCACAGCCTACTGATCAAAACTGCAGCTGAGGGAACAGGCCCTTGGGAGCAACCAAAGGGAATTCACTCCAGACACGGGAATTACACAAGAAAAACCAGTCGTTTAAAAAAAAGAATTTTAAGAAATCTCCAAAGGAGAACAGTGGCTGTGGTAAGAACTCTGATGCCACCTCGAGATGTTGGATTTCCAGGGATTCCTACAGTTTCAGTGCACTTAGCACCAGGGGTTTCTGTGAGAACAGCCATGTCAGCAAAGCTGGGTGGCTGTTCCGTACCAGTAAAAGGTCCCCGTCCATGGGAGTCCACAGGTTTACAGGAATTTTGGTGAAGCACTCAGGGAGAAATTCCTCTGGCACAGGCTTCCCAGAGAAGCTGTGGCTGCCCTAACCCTGCAAGTGTCCAAGGCCAGGTTGGACTGGGCTTAGAGGAGCCTGGGTTAGTGGAAGGTGTCCCTGCCCTTGGGACTGGATGAGCTTTAAGGTCCCTTTCAGCCCAAACCATTCCAGGATTCCGTGATTCTATGGAAGGAGAGCGAGCAGAGCACACCCAGCCAGGTGACACCCACACCCTACACCCACTGATCACCACACAGACAATATTCTTACAATGTCTACAGCTTTTCTTACTTCAAGTTGAAAATTCCTTTCCTAATGAGAAGCCAGTTACTGTTCTCATTGGAAAACTCCTCAGGCCCCAGCTGGGAAGCACGGGAACTCTGTCCATGTAAGGCCAAAGGACACGCCACGAGTTTTGCTTTAGAGGACAACGTCCCTTAACACAAACTAACAAAACAAACCACGCATGAAGAGGAAGCTTAGGGAGGAGAAAACATGTAAAAGAAAGTGTCTGTACATGAAATATTTGGCTGTATTTCTGTCTTCTTTATATATTCTTTTGTAACAGCAGCTCACATCCCATCTCCGAGTCATGCCAAGGTTTGTATGCTCAGGTTGTGCGGTGCACAATAAACCTTGGAATTTCCAAACCATCCACCGGCTTACCTCTAAACAACCCCCCCAGTAACCCACCTAAAACTGCTCTGAAAGTCAAGGAAAGGGTGCTGTTGAATGGAAATTCCATCCCACTCCAAAGCCCAGTACTCCACAGCATCCCTGCAACCCCACTGGGAGCACACGCAGTACCTCATAAGCAGACACAATCCTCTTCTGCCCTTGCCACAACAGAGTTAGGCATTGAAGGCTCTCCTTCCTCGTGGTCCCGAGGACACAGACCACCAGCTCCAGGAGAAAAACACCCACGAGCACTTCAGGAATTAGCAAGGAATCAGAGTGCCAAAACCCAGGGAGAGGCTGGGGAGCCGCAAGCTCCTGCTGGGCAGCCGCATCTTCCCAGGTGCCAGGACAGGTGATTCAGCCACCAGCGCTCACGTGGGGCCTGGCCCGGATCCTGCAGGAGCTGGAAAACTCAGCCCCAGCCTCTCCCGGGAGGCAGCAGAGCAGGCACGGAACCCACGCTCCAACCACACCACGCTCCTGCTCGCCGCACTTCCACGTGGGTATAACCAGGGGATTCCACTGCCATCCCCGAAAAGGTTACGTGAGCTCAAGGCTGGTTTTGGATCTCGCGCCTTGTCTCGTTGTTTGTTTTTGACACTTCTTACTGTGTTGTTACGTTGTTACAGTTATACACATTGCTGTATAGTTACATACAGTAAGTATTACAGATAATTGTTACACGGCTGCTTGTTTTTGAAGAGGCTATGGAAACAGATCTAGAGATCCCGCCTTACCATTCCCCACCTGAACACCCGCACCGAGTCAGCTGCTTTTTCAGTGCGTCCAGCACCCTATAAATTGCCAAAAAATCAGTTATTACAGGTCCTCCTTTGGACAAGCACCTCGAGAAACCCCTCTGCCAGCACAAGGATGGATTGGGTTCCGTTCCTCCCCGTGGGGAACTTGTAGCACAGCGAAGGGTCGGTGCTGGGGAGCGCCATGCATCCCATTTCCTATTTATTTTTGGTGCCACAGCCACCAGCCTGAAACCCAACCAGCTGCCCTGTGTAAGGAGAAACAAGAGGCTGCTCGCTCATCACTCCCCTTGTAGCTCAGCTTTCGTCTCCAGCTGCTGCCATGTTCCCTCCCAGCAGGTTTTCAAGGTAAAGGTGCTTCCAGCGCAGCATGAATTCCAGGAGCTGGGATGAAAGACTCTGATGATGGGCTTGACTTGTGCAAAGAGCAACTTGGCAGCTCTGCCAGAGAGCTGTGAGCGGTGACACAGCAATGAGAGAGAGCACAGCACCACACAAATCCACCTCAGAGGGGGAGAAAAAAAAGCCAGGAAGTATGGATGTACACCGTGTCTTCCCACAGCTCAGGAGCTTAAAAATAAAATAGAATTCCACAAAAAAGAGCAGCTCTCCTAAAGGAAGAGCTCGTCCGAGTGATCAGGGCGAATTTAGCGGCACAAGGGGATTGTTTCCATCTCCCCACATGCTTTAAGATAACACACCAGAGGAAGGCGAGCTAAGAACAACCCAGCAAGGTAAGCAAGGCAGGAATTACACAGAAAGCCTTATGTTCTCCTGGCCTAGAGCCTGGGAGGCTGAAAAGAGCTAAGCTGGGAATCTTCCCCTTGGAATTACGCACAGGAGTTTGGGCAACACGCCCGAAGCAAAGGGGGCACAAAGTGCTGCCGGATCTGGGAGGTTTCACATCAAAAACTCTGCGAAGCGGTGCCCGATGTACCTGAGCACAAAAAGATCTAAGGCCAGGGAGAGAACTCACAACAAATCCCAAACTGTTAAAAAGCTGCAATATTAAGTGGCTTATTTTTCTGCCTTTCTGCACCACACATTTGGCTCTTTTTCCACTCAAGCCCTGGGAGACTGAAATGAAATAAATCAGGTTTGTTTTCACAAAAGCCCTTGCCTTGCTAATTCAAACACCAAGCAAAGCTCTACTGCACTGCAGATCACAAAAAAGTGGGTTTTTTTCCCAGTTAATGGGATTAAGTTTGATCCCAACTTCTCTTTCTCATGCTAAGTCATTCTCCTGTCACATTGAGACGCTGCAGGTCTGTCAAGGAAATGACTACGAGCACTTTTATTTCCCAGCTGAAGTCCATGACACAAATGGTATAAGGAAGTCGTTTAAGTATCTCATCTTTTGGGAGATTCTGGCAGATCCTTGGGCGGAAAGGAGAGAGTAACACCCAGGAGCAGGCGGCCCATGGCCTCATTCAATCTCCCACAAATTAACATCAGCTTAAGCAGGGACCGCACCCTTGTTATCCACAGCTTGTTTGTCATCAGTGATGCAACAACTCCATTAAACACCATAACAATCACTGGAACACAATGCAAAGAATTTATTTATTAATATTTTGGTCAGTCCTCTTAAGTGGAACAAAATTCCAAAGGAGAGCCAGTCCAGTCTGTCCCTTGGGTTAAAAGAGTTGCATTAATTGCGGCTGCTGGTGAAAGGATCTGTCAGCAAACCCAATTAGTCCCATCAGTGACTTTTTCATGGTTTAATTCTTTATTCCTGTAGTGGGTTGGAACATAGTTGATGGACAAGTTGCTGATTTAAATAATAATTTGCCAAATGAGGGCAAATTCATTAAACCATTCCTGAAAGGAAGTTTTAAATGGGGATGTCAAAGCCCTGTACCCTTCATAAACCAACACACCACCTGGGAATTCTAAGAAAATATGGCAAATAGCACAATAAACCCTTTTCTCCAAAAGCAGCAGAGGGTTCGTGTGAAGAAAAAGACACAGGAAAATACAAGAAAAATTAACACTAATTTAAAACCAACCACGTTTGAAATAAAAACTGTAATTAACAGGCGAACTGTTGGGGATAGACAGAGGGTTTGGAAACCTCCGACTCAAACCCAAGCATACAAATATCCCTGCTGGTTTTAAAATCTGTTTAAACTCTCAGAGCTAATAAAACAGCCCCTATTCTTAGAGCAGTCGCACATCTTCGGCACATCCCTGAAGTCACCCAACGCCGATTAAATTTCCGTACGGACTTGTGACACTCCAAAATAGCAACCTGCCTTTTCCTTGCCATCTCCTCAGAGAAGCCCAGGAACACAAGACCTCCAGAGAACCAGAACCACAGGTCAACAGCAGAGCTTCAGCAGATCTGGGGCTTTCCTTCCAATCAGGAGGAAAGACCGAGCTCCCAAAGCTTCCGAGGCTTCCACCGGTTCTACAGAGCCCGCAAGTTCCACAAATTCCAATTAGTAAACTTTTTTTTTGTTCAAACCTATGGAAATCTGTGTCTTGGGAGTTAGTTTAGAGCAGTTCTGCTGGGACAGGTGACCAAGAATTACAGGTAACGCTCTCTGAGCACATTTTCCCCTATTCTCCTTAAAACTTTGGGAATGTGTTTACAAAAATAAAAGCAACGTAAGAGAACTGAAGTCCAGGTGGGGCTTGGAACTCTCACAGGCCCTCTCCACAAAGATATTCCTGCTGCGCTTCCAGCTTACTCGGCAGAGCCATGCAACCCCTTCCTTTGAGGAAAGGGCAATGCCATTCCCATAACGCAATTCCCAAGGCACAGGCCCGCTCATCCACGACCAGCTGGCAAACGTGGCTTAGTGGGATTGCACAAGGCCTGGACGTCCCTGCTCCCTGCCCCGCCCAGGGCATTCCCACAGGCTGGAAAAGCACGGCAGGGTGACCCAGGACTCTGGAGCAATGCTCCTCTGCTCCAGGGCGCTGAATCCTGGGTGGGCAGCATGGCTCGGCACGGCCCCATTAAAGCACGGAAAAATCCCGTGTTCATTTCCCAGCAAACTCAGGGAATGCTGCCCTGGAAGTGCCACGGCCATCCCTCAGGAGAGGGCACAGAGAGCAGCTCCCGCCAACCTGCGGATATTCCGCCTCTCTAATCTCTCTTCCGGATAAATCCCCACCTCTTCCTCCAGACTGCCCTTGGCAAATCCTGGGAGCTATTTCAGAGATAAGAGCAATCTCCACGAGGAACCGGTAAGGAATGTTTTGGGTTGAGTACCAACCCCTTTCTTTCCAACACCAGCTGGTTTGCCCACACGTATCCTCATTTCCCAGGCCATCTGGGAAGACTCACCACACCGAACACACTGAGAGGAACACGCCAGCAGGGGCTGCCTCTTCCTTAGCTGCAAATTCCATGCTTTTTGCACAAAAAAGTGGAAGTAATTCCTACAAACGCTGCCATTAACCTATAGAATCACTGCCATTCCCTCTTTTTTAGTTCTTTTCTTATTAATTTTAACGTCCTGAGCTCCACAGATCTCTGCTGCCACACCATGACCTCAGGAATTAATATCACATCCATGAGCTGGCAATGCAGGATTATTAGTGTGAGAGATAAAACACGTTAATAATCAAAAGGTGACATTAAAGCTAATTAAATTCAAATTAAAGTAAGGCTTTGGAAAACCAATTAGCCCACTGAGTCACAATGTGGTGGCAAAGGTGCATCTGGCACCTCCCAACACCCTCAAATCGAGACTGGATGGACGTTTTCCTGGAAAATCTTCTTTGGTTAGAGACGAGCTATGGGAATTTTAGGAGAACAGCACACACAACATCCAGCTAAACAACCCCGAAACACGAGGGGCTTTGTGCGAAAGCTCCTGCTGGAGCCACACAGACAAGAACAATCCAAGGTGCTGGAAACAACAGGGAACACGCTCCAGTGGCTTGCCAGGTGGGCCTGGCATTCCCAGCTCTCCGCTAGGAAATCAGTTCAGGGATAAATGATACAGAAACCACCGATCTGCCTCAGAAAGCTTCCTCCTGTTCCCTTCCCTTGGCATTTCCTAACGGCAAAGGGAGCTGCCAGGCTAACGCTGACTGAGCAGGTTCCCACAAGGGAGCATTTTCCAGCTCCAAGCCATTTATACGGAATAAGAGCAGAGATGTTAGCACTCAAGTGGTTTTCCAAAGTTTCAAACAGATTTTAAGGAGCAGGAAGCCAGCTAGGAAAGCTCCGCCTTTCCCAAGGTTCACATTGATAGCAGGAAAATCGTCTCTACCAATTAAACTATTCCTGGAGTGATTTCTGTGTCCACAGATCCCAAATCCTCTCGTTTTCCCAAAGGGAGCAAGACATGCGAGTAACCTCATCCCTAACTCCTGAACTCCAAGGAGAAGGTGCATTCCATACTTTTCCAGAGTCAGAGGGCAGCCACTGTTAAAAATTTCCTTTTCCCGTGGCCACCTCCACAGCAGGAGAAGAGTGCCAAGGGTCGAAGGAAGAAAATCATTCCCCTGGGTAATCTTTATTCTTGGACACAGTAGGAACCCAGTCATTGCCAAAGGATACTCTAACATGTACAGGGTAAAAGTAACACGAGGAAAAACCTTGGGACTTTTCCAGGTGTTTAGACTCCTGGCTGCCAGCACAAGCCACTAGGGAAAAGAAAACTGGAGAAACAGGGAAATAAGGGAACACACTTGTCCACGCTGCCCTCCTGGAAGGGACCACCCAGCACAGGGAAGCTCCTGAGAGAACAGGACACATCCAGATTTCCAAAGGAACAATCCACGTGGGCACACTAACTGCATTACAGCATTTACTCCGGGGTAAATGTCTGTCACCGCCTCAAAAAGGTGCAACGAGGCGAGGTTCTACAGCAAAAGCAGGTATTATAAGGCTTCACAAAACAGCTGGCAAGAGCCACCTTAAGGAGGGAGCAAGGAAAGGACAGCTTTACCCATTTTCCATTTAAAGGTCGGCTCCGGGATCCCGCGACTCGCTCAGCCTACACGTGGTGTGCCCGCCAGGAAAGGTCCTTTTGTCCCCGAGACCACGATGTCCCTCGGCTACACCCGCGCGCCTCAGGGCTCCGCGGCGATCCCGCCGGGATCCAGCAGCATCCCAGCGCTCCTCTGCAGCTCGCACCGGCAGGAATGTCACCTCCTTCACCGGGATCAACACCCTCGGCTCCGCTGCTGCCCAGATTGGCAGGGTGAGAGCCAAGTGCCCTCCCCTCCCACTCCTCCATGCCCAGGCTCCAGCCAAATCCCATCGCCCTCGGCTCGTATTCCAAACGAGCGTCTTCAGTGTCAGCTTGGTTTTCCTCCTGGCAAGGGACGTGTGTTTCACACGTGGAAAAAACCCTGTACCTGCACACACGCCTGCTGCTGAGGGGATTCGTGGAACTACTCCAGCAAGACCGGGATTTAGGAGCACTTTTCCAGGTACCAACGCACCTCTTCCTACAAGGACTGAATTTACTAAAAAGCTGATTTTCTCCGCTGGCCCAACACCACCAGGCTTGGTGGGTTTCTGCACCCTTTTTATGGACTGAGACACACAAAAATACACAACACCTGCCCTGCCCAGCAGGAGCGGGGCACGACAGCTTCAGCTTTCTGCCAGCATCACCGAGAAGAACACGGATGGAATAAGCCTCTTCCAAGATTAAGGGAGAGGCGAGAAGGAGGTGGGGTCCATATTAAGAATGCTGATAACTCGAGTCAGGCAGGAATGCTTGCCCGAAACACGGTGGGCTCCCCAAGGCGCTGGAAAACACCTCCAGAGCACCCACCGGGCAGGACAAGCTGTCGGGGTCAGCCCTAAGGGATCTGCTCCTGGAAAGGCGAGGACCAGGACAGGGAAAGGAGCTGCCACCGCCAAAAGCCAGGCCTGAATCCCCGTTACATTACCGGGAAACAATTAACGGTAGGGCTACACCGGGAAAACACTTGCAGCCTACTCCAGCACCGGTATCGGCGACAGAAGAGACACGTAAACAAGATAACGGGTAGCAGATAACTCGGCTATCCCCCTCCGTACCCCATTCCTTCGGGGACCCTCACATCCCGTTCCTCAGCCCCTCCATATCCCACTCCTTAGGGCCTCCACTGGCCCACGCGGAGCCTCGAATGAGGTGGGGGGGCCACGCCCGGGCGTCTCTCACCAGAAGAACGTGTTGGTGCCGTCGTCGTACACCTCGGACTCGGTGCTGCGGCGGGGCCCGGCGCCGTCCCGCTCGGCCCCGGGGGCGCCGCCGTTGGGCTGCGCGGGGGGCG
>VZRQ01003121.1:0-19885 GCA_013397975.1 Machaerirhynchus nigripectus | reverse complement strand
CCGGCCGCGTGACCGCCAGGCGGCGCCCTGAGCGCGAAGGAGCCGCCCACCTCCCCTCAGGGCGGGCACCCCGAGCCCCTCATGGAGGGGGCAACTAAGGAGCGCTAATTAAAGAAAATGTCTTCATTCTGCACGCTCTCTCCGGAACTGTGCAGGGAAAAGTGTCCTCTGCCAGGCTGCCGTGCTGCTCTCCAGTACCCCACACGTCGGGGGTTCCAGTTAATCCCGTCCCTGATGCCGTGGCTGTTCCTATTCCCGCGTCTTTCCGCGAGGAAACGTTAAATACCTGTTAAATACCTGTTAAATATCTGCGTTTTGCTGGCAAAATAAATATGTGTTTTGCTTGGCAAAGGTTTTTGTTCCCACCCGGAGGGCCTAGCCAGGGCTGGGGGTGCCTGCAGGGCGCCCCTGTGCCCCCAGGTTTGATAAAATTCTAAAATTTCTCAGCCCTTCCCAAATTACCTTGGTCAGGCTCCTCGTCCGGAATGTGCCATGCTGATCCTGGATGGCAGGCAGGGAGCTCCGGCTTTCTGGAAAGATCCAGGCATGGCAGCAAGCACCAGGGATGCTGCATGGAGGGAAGGCAAAGTCCTGCGGGAGCAGGGAAATGAAACAGGGAAAGAAATTGGAGGAAACGTTCACAGGACTGCAGATAATCAAGATGACCTTTAAAGGTCCCTTCCGACCCAAGCTATTCCATGGTTCTATGAAATACTGAAAGGGAGCAGGGTTAGATGGGATACTGGGAAGAAATCCTTCCCTGTGAGGGTGCTGAGGCCCTGGCACAGGGTGCCCAGAGAAGCTGTGGCTGCCCCATCCCTGGCAGTGTCCAAGGCCAGGCTGGACGGGGCTTGAAACAACCTGGGCCAGTGGAAGGTGTCCCTGCCCGCGGCAGGGGGTGGCACTGGACAGGCTTTAATGTCCCTTCCAACCCCAGCCACTCCAGGACTCTCGGATTCTGTGGAATAACGGAGCTGGCCACAGGAGGGCAGCAGCGGGCTGGGCGAGGAGCGGCCAAAACGCAGTTCTGGGATGAATAAAGGACATTTCTGGCTGCTGCACAATCCCCGGCCTCCCCCGAGCCCCAAACACTCTCTCCTGCACATCCCACGTTGCTTTATGAGAGCTGGAGGCACTCACCTTGTTCCAAGAGATCACAGAATGCCCCGAGTTGGAAGGGATCCATAAGGATCAACCAGTCCAACTCCTGCCCTGCAGACACCCCAACAATCCCACCCTATGCCTGGCAGCATTGCCAAACCCTCCTGGAGCTCCGGCAGCCTTGGGGCCATGACCATTCCCTGGGGAGCCTGTTCCAGTGCCCGACCACCCTCTGGGCGAAGAACCCTCCCCTAACACCCAGTCTAAGCGCTCCCTGCTTGGAATGAGCACCCAGTATTTAAATTACAAGCAGGGCATCACCCCAAACCACATTGCTCTAACATATTGACTGTAGCTCCAAGGACAGCAGCGGATCCAAACAGACCAGGATTTGGGTGAAAACTCCCCCACTTTACAAGAGAACACAGACATCTGCTGCCATTTTAGCACCATCCTGAATCAGTGCCCTTGCACCCTCGGAAGAGGAGCTCCCTGTCCAAAAGCATTGCTGCCAGGCGGGAGGTGGACAGGCAGCCTCTATCCAGCCGCAGTGGTTTCACACACAAAACCCTTCAGCAGCCTCTTCAGGTTAGAATTACCACCTCCACATCCAGCCAGGACTGACAGGTCAGGGAGTGCTCCTGGGAGCTTCCCTGCCAACACTCAGTGCAGGTCAAACCACTGTCCAAGGTGGCTGGAGCCCAGTGGGTTCGGGTTTGTGACCAGCCCAGCAGCCACGGAGCTGATCGTATCCTAAATAATTCCCTCTGCTCGCACAGGGTTCGTGTGGCTGCAATACCTTGGCACAGGTACGAGCCAGAGCTCCACACCACCTGGTGTCTCAAGAGGATTTTTCACAACAGCCTGGCAGGTGCAACATCTCCCTCCCCAGTTTCAGCTTTTCCTGCTGCTGTCCTCAACCCCAGTCACCCAAGAGCAGCAAATGCAGGAGGGGAGGGAAGCACTGGAAGAGGGACAGCATCGACATGATTTAGCTGCTTTTTGCAGCTCAATCCTGCCCAGGCAAAACCAAATTCCTCCTAAACAGGAGCAGCAGCAGCACCGTCTCCTCTGAGGGCCATGAAAGATGCTGCAGGGGCTGGATATACCTCAGACAAAGCCACACTGCAGGCACAGACTCACCTTCCCCACTGGCTGCTGGCACCCATGGGCTTTCGGGACTGCTGCTGGGTGCACCAACTCCTGGGCTGTCCAGAGAGCTGAGGCTTTCTCAGGAGGGAGAAGCAGGAGCGCGGGAGGAGCGCCAAGGGCTGCTCCTCCCACAGGTAACCCCGTTTCCCTGGAACACGGCAGCACTCCCACTGCAAAGGCCTTTGCTCTGCTGTCTGGGTGGAAAGCACCACCTGGCAGGGCTCCACTCTCTCTGGGTAAACACCACACGCTCCCAGAGATAAAGCCCATTCTCTGCTCCCAGCCCATGGATCACCCCTGGAAGGCTAAAGGTCTGCCCACACCTTGGTTTCACACACAGCAGGACATTTGGAAGACAGTTCTTTTTCTTCCCCCCTTGATAAACCCCAGGTCTGGTTTGGCACCTGTTCAAGGCCCTCGGCAAAGCCTCAGGGCGACAGTGGCTTAACTGGGAGCACCACCCTGAAAATGCTGGCTGCCTTTCCTAGCAGGACACAGCTGGATTACCACCCCCAGGACTTGGTTTATTTCATAGCAGCCCACAGGAATGCTGCTGGAGGGCACAAGGGAATCCAGAGCAGTTACTGACCCTCCTGTTATTCCCAGGAAATGCTCTTCTTGTTTGTAAATGAAAGCAACAACCCCCCCCCAGAAAACAGGTGTAAGGCAAGACCTGGCTTACACCTAACCTTTTCACTCACTTTTTATAGTAAGAGTTATTCCCTGTTCCAAGCCATAGGTCCACATTGGAGGGGATTCCTTCCCTCTGCTCTGCTCAGGTGAGACCCCACCTGAAATTCTGCATCCAGCTCCGAGGTTCCCAGCACAGGAAGGACATCGACCTGTTGGAGAGAGGCCAAAGGAGGGACACCAAGTTGATCAGAGGGATGGAGCAGCTCTGCCATGAGGAAAGGCTGGGAGGATTGGGATTGTTCAGCCTGGAGAAGAGAAGGCTTCGGGGTAACCTGACCGCCCCTTCCAGTACCTGAAGGGAGCCTGCAAGAAAGCTGGAAAAGGGCTTTGGACAAGGACCTGGAGTGACAGGATAAGGGGGAATGGCTTCCCACTGCCAGAGGGCAGAGTGAGATGGGATATTGGGAAGGAATTCTTCCCTGTGAGGGTAGTGAGGCCCTGGCACAGGGTGCCCAGAGAAGCTGTGGAAGTGTTAAAGGTCAGGCTGATAGCACTATCACACATGGGGCCAAAGCAGCACACGGCTCCCACAGCTGCTTTACCAACCAGTGAGGCGTCAAGAGGAGATTTCTAGAGCTTTCCAGAACTTCTGCTAACAGCTCCTTTTGGCCCCTGTGTGGCACCTCTTGGGGATGTCACAGGGTACAGCACACGGCCCTGGCACCGCGAGGGGCAGAAGGGGAAGCAGAGCCCCGGGGCTGGCAGGAGGAACTCGGCACAGTTACCTGCGCTGGGCGGTTCTGGGCTTGCCACTCCTCCGGGTGAGGGTGAAGGGCAGCTCCCTCACCTCCTCCCGATATCTGCCCACTGCCAGGCAGAGGCAGCTCCCTCCCAAGGCAGACACGAGTCTCACACGGAAGTCACGGCACCACTCGGTTCACATGAGACCTCCGAGACCTCGGGTGAAGGAGCTGGGGAAGGAAACCACAGCGTGAGAGAGCCCAGGAGCCTCTGGTCTGTCCTGCCTGCCAGCCCACTCCTTGGAGATCTGCCCCAAAGGGCTCTGGGAGAGAGGGGCACCGAGGAAGGCTCTCCACTTCACCATGCAGGTAGGAACAGACACTGCCCCAGTATTCCCAGGATGCTGCTTTTCAGCACCTCTGAGCACCTCTGGCTTGGAAACACGGGCTACACTAACCTCCAATCTTTACCACTCATCTGCTTTCAGCCTTTAAAGTACAAAATTCCTACCACAAGTGTGTGACAGGGAAAGCAGGGTGTGCTGCTGGTCCCATGCACCATCCCAAGGTGCAGTGGGGCCACACTGGCCCCACATGTTGGTCCCAGAGTTCAGAGGTGCCGGAGCATGGATCAGAGAAAGATGGTATGGATGGAGCTTATGTAAACCTAGGAATGAGCACTGCAGAGGTGACAGCCCCAGGTGTTCCAGGAGCACTTGGAATACAGCAAGGGCAGAGGGGGAGCTGTGATCTTTTCCTTCTCTAACTTGGAAGTAAAGATGCGGGCTTTTTTCCTGGAAAAAGCCAGGCAAAATCTCCAAGCTCAGGGCAGGCAGTAAAGGCACAGGTCTGCCTGTCCAAGCAAAGGCTGTCCCACTTGTCAGGAAGCCGTGGGCTAAGGTGGAAATGCTCCAAGGGAAGCTGTGCAAGAAACATCCTGGAGATAAGAGCAATTTGATCATCTCAGTGTGGGTGATGGGAACCACCCAACCCCACACCAATCCATCACTGGAAAGGAAAACAAGGATGCCGGATCCTATCCAGGTCCTTATCCTGAGTTACCCACACCGTTGACTCTGCACCCAGCCCAAGGGTGCCTGTGGCCATTTCCCAGAGGGAACACTCAGGACAGTGGGTTATCACCAGACCACTGATACACCTGGAGGCACAGAAACCCTCTTCAGCATGGAAATTCCTGCTTCCCATTGTGCCGGTCACTGCTACACCTTTGCACAGCGGCACCTCCACATCCTGCTCCAACCACGGGGCAGGGAGCAGTGAAACCAAAACTATCCTTCCCGAGAGCAGGGAGAGAGTCCAGAGCTCATACAACCACTGCAGAGCCCAGGTGGCCTGACCTGCGCCTGATCCCACTGCCCTGTGGGGCCAGAGCACAGCAGCCACCATCAGACAGCGTCCCTAATTCCCAGGAAAAAACAATTAGGTGTGAGAGTAAGAGTGATCCGAAGTCCCTGCCCTCTGCGGCTATACCTGCCCAGACATCCCTGCCTTCCCATCAGGAACTGCAGTGGCAGGACAAGGGGGATGGCTTTGAACTGACAGAGCAGGGTGAGATGGGATATTGAGAAGAAATCCTTCCTTGTGAGGGTACTGAGGCCCTGGCACAGGGTGCCCAGAGAAGCTGCGGCTGCCCCACCCCTGGCAGTGTCCAATGCCAGGCTGGACTGGGCTTGGAGCAACCCGGGCCAGTGGAAGCTGTCCAAGCCCAAGGCAGGGGATGGAGCTGGACAGGCTTTAAGAATCCCCAGGCCACCCTGGGATTCTGGGATTCTATACACACCCCATACATACCCGCATGGCAGCCTGAGCCCCAGCAGCCACTGGGATGAATCCAACACCCCATTTGTGAGCCCACCTTGGGAACCTCTTCCCAAGGAAGTGGACATGATGGCTGGGATGCTCGGACTCCCAAGCAGGACCGTGCCTGCAGGTGTTGGAGTTGGGAGCCACCCAGGAACAGAAGGTGTGATGCCAGCAGGTCCCTTCACCTCATCTTAAGCTCTACTGGGGTCAGCAGCAGCAGGAAAAGTGTGCCAAGGTGGTATTAGGAACACCCCAAAACGCCTCTGTGCCCAAAGGATGGCTCCCCCTCCACATCCCCACGATCACAGGTGGCACTGGCAAGGAATTGCTGCAGGATGAGGCTGGTGCACATGGAGGCTGAGAGAAACCAGCCAGGCAGGAATGAGCCAACGTGACAGCGGAGAGTGTGCCAGGCCAGATCTATGCCAGCATCAGAGCACTGGCAGTGGGCAGATCCCAGAGAGGCTCCCACTCCCTCCCTTGTGCCCAGAGAGGGGCTCAGTCCAGGATACAGGGAACTGCTGCACGCAATCCTGCCCCCCAAACCTGGTTAGAGCAGATGACAACACCAGAACCCTCCCTCTGCCTCTTGCCATAAACCGGGATACCTTTTATCCAAGAGAAGTTCTGGCTCTTGTTACAACAGCACCTCTGGGGGAGAGCATCCCTCTTCTCAAGGCTTCCCACCTCTCCTTGTCAGTCGGTCTCCTCATGGCTCTTGTGCTTTGGCTGATCCACGTGAGCGAGGATCTGGCAGAACACTTCAGCCCTTTCCTCATCCCAGCCTCTCTGCTCCCATGGCCTCATTCTCCAGTGAAAGCTCGGGATCCATATCTTACATCAGGACACAGTTGCACCACCACTGCTCTGCTGCCAAGATGACAGCTGGAGGAACTCGTCTGGCTGGCCGCTCTTTCAGGTCACAGTATCCCTGGTGACACTGAGTGACAATATTCCCATCCCTGGCAGCTCCTTCCCGCTGCCGCGCTGCGTCACCTTCCCTCGGGAACAGCGGCGTAACTGTCCGTGGGGACACACCATGAGTCACGTCAAAGGGTGGAAAAAAACCCCGCTTAAGCTGAAGGAGAGCAGGATCAGATGGGATACTGGGGAGGAATGCTTCCCTGTGGGGGTGCTGAGGCCCTGGCACAGGGTGCACAGGGAAGCCATGCCTGCCCCTGGATCCCTGGAAGTGTCTAACACCAGGTTGGAGCAACCTGGTCTAGTGGAAGGTGTCCCTGCCCATGGCAGGGGATGAGACTGGATGGGCTTGGAGGTCCCTTCCAACACAAACCATTCCATGATACCTGCTTTGTGCTCCCCCAGAGCTGCACCCTTGATGTCTGAGTGTAATTACCTGTAACCAGGAAGGTAGGAGCTGCACAGCCATTCTTTCCACAGCCACTGACACACCAGAGGGAAACAGAGAAAATCCAGAGTTCAAGTAGTGTTTGGACAACACTGGTAGGCACGTGGATGCTTGGGGTGGTCCTGTGCAGGGCCAGGAGCTGGATTCAATTATCCTTGTGAGTCCCTGCCAACTTGGGATAGTCTATGATTCCATGATCAGCAGCTTGTCCTCCCCTCTCTGTCCCCTGGATGCAGCCTGAGGCATCCAACATGTTTTCCAAGGACTTTTTCACCTGCTTTCCTGCAGGGTTGTGCCAGCCTCCGAGTGTCCACGCTCCACTCTCCCTTCACTGGAATTTAAAACTACCTTCCTCACCCTCCCAAAAAAGCCAACTGTGCCCTATCTGATAGGATCAACTGATTAATGGAAAAGGCTGATTAAAGCCTGTAAAATCCTCCGTAGCCTGGAGAGAGAGGGTGAAGGGTGAACACCTCCCCAGGACACGTCAGGGCACCAGGTGAAAGAGCTGAGGGAGGTTTTTTCTCCTGCTCCAGATCCCTCACAGCCCCAGGGCACCGTTGGGCATGATGAGTTCTAGCAGAGGCTGCACATCCTCCCAGGGCAGGAATCCCTGCAGCATCCCTAAACACAAATTCCCTGGCTCGGGAAGACCCCAGACTGGTGATCAGGAGCCTGTGGGAGAAGGTTTCACACAAGCCTCCTCTTACCTTCCTCCCTGGGCATCCCTTTGAGGCTGGTGGAAGAGGAAAACACGGGATCTCCCAGGGAGCCTGCTGAAGCCTTCCCTTCACTGGTTTTCTTTCCAGCAGGATGAAATTCTGCTGACTCCCTTGAGGGAATCTCCTGTTGAGGACCCGGACCCTTTTGCCTCCCTGGTAAGCCTTCCTCCTTCTGCACCCACAGCGAGTCCAGCCCAGCTCAGAGAGGGGACAAATCCCCGTTTCCCCTGCTCATTCCCAGCTCCCCTCTACACAGCCTCACTGATAGTCCAAACCTCTGAGAAGCTGGAGCTGCGAAGGAGAGCTCTCAGCTTTCCATCACTGATAATTCCCTGCTGGTTTTGGGGGCAGAATGAAGACAAGTGGGATTTTGTCCTGGTGAGCGACATCCACGAGATGGGCAGCGAGAAGAATGTCAAGAGGGAGAAGTTCCTGGATGAGCTGAGCAAGAAGGGCTTCATCATCAAGGTGAGGGGCTGTGAGAGGAAAAGGCAGCAGAGATTTGGCCTGGCCTGGGCTCCTGCATCCCAGGAAATGGGAGAGGCCTGAACCATTGAGCTGTTCACCGTATCAGAGCTGGAAAATAACCCACTTGCTCAACCAGCGGAGAGAGACCCCAGCCCCAGAACTCACACAGCCCCCAGCCCTTCCAGCTCTGGCCCTTCCCTGCCCCTCTGGCTCTGTTTTAACAGCCCTTCTCTTCCCCGCACCAGAAAATTAAGGACACAAAGCTCTTCTATGGAGTCCGTGCCCCGCAGCACATCTTCTGGAAATACCAGTCTCTCCAGAGGAAGGCCGACAGCAGGCAGCAAAACTCCAGCACCCACGAGGATGTCGCAGAGACCACCAGGTGGGTGCTGAGATGATTCCCAGCACCCTGCACTCACTGTTCTCCACACCAGCATCCATTTTCCAGCTCGGTTCACAGCTGTGCCAGGCTTTTCATTTTCCACAGAACCTTCCTTCACCTTCCACGTGCAAAGTTCATGGCTTCCCACTGCCCACATTTCTCCCTCCCTTGCTTCCCTGGATTTTAATGCACTCCTTCTCCCTTCTCTGCTCTGCTTTACTGAGCCACACAACACAAGTCTGTATCCCAGAGCAGCCTCTAATCAGAGTTTCTCCTTGGTCAGGATACGGATCGTGAGCTTCATCCTGCGGAACACTGTGACATCCGACCTAGGTAAGGGAATGGGGATCACAGGGGTGATGCTCAGCCGGGATCTGCGGGAAGAACCCTGCCATGTGGTGAGCACTGGCCTCTCAACTGCCTTGCCATCCCGGGGAGAATAGAAAAGGGATGCTCAGACAAATCAATTTGCTGCTGCATCCAGGGGCTGGGAGATGTGCACTGCAGGAACCAGCAGTTCCTCTACTCCATCTCCCCAAATCCCTAAGCCTAACCCTCTCCCTTCTGCCCTGCTCCCAGAGAAGCTGCATGACCTGATGAAGAAGAAGGTGTTTGAGGCAGCCTTTCCCCTGCACAAGGTGAGGCTGAGCACGCAGTGCCTGGGAGGAAAATCCAGGAGAGATGGAGGAGCAGGAGAGGGTGGGGGGGACCTGTGGGTGACTGGGGCTGCACCAAGAGCTCACTGGGCGAAGGGCACTGCAAAGCTCCCGGCAGCTGCCTCGGAGCTGGGCAAGGCATTAAGGGTGCCCTGATATTCCTGCATCCAACCAACTTCTCTGCTCTCCAGGAAGAAGACATAAGGGGAATACTAAAGGACAAGTGGGCTCGCTGGGGCGTTATATTTAAGAAACAGCCAATTAAGGAGATCAGGTAACACAGGCACAAGAGGCAGATGTTTCTAACCAAGAGGTTCCACCTGCAACCCAGAGAGCTCAATGCCCTTTGCCAGGCTCCCGCATTGTCTTAAAAAGCATTAGTTTGAACCTGGCTCTTCTCACAAGCACTGGGCTGCCTCTGCAGCTTCCAAAGCTCTTAGCCTGAGGGTTACCCCTGTGGCTCCAAGCTCCATCTGCTAATCCTGCAGCATGAAACAACCCCCGCGTCTGTGCGGACGCTAATGAACCCGTTTGGTTTTCAGGCAGGTTCAGAAGGCAGGAGAGCTGGGAATGGAGCATCAGTGCTGCACACCCAGCCCGGGGCTGAACTCGGGGCAGTAAAGGCAACATGGGGCTCCTAGAACCACATGAAATCCCAGGAAAGAGCATGGCTCTTGTTTTTGAAAATTAGCTCCGTGGCAGGGGCGGGAGGGCAAAAAGAACGTGTTACTTCATGAACCTGCCAGGCGGCTCTGGTAGAGAGGGGAGATCTCAAAATAGAGGTGCACCTCTGACAGCTGGCACACAGTTAATTCCTCGGGGATACAGGGCTCCCAGTTCCTCAGTCAGTAGGTTGTTTCTCATCCATGACTCCAACCTGCTCTCCACACCATAGAAACTGAGATACTGCCACCATGGGCATTTTCTAGTGACTCCCAAAAGCCGATCTCTCTGGCCACAACTCCCACCTCATGTCTCCTCCTAGGCACTACTTTGGAGAGAAGGTGGCCTTGTACTTTGCCTGGCTGGGCTGGTACACCTACCTGCTGGTTTTCGCTGCCCTGGCTGGGCTGGTGACCGTCGTGGCTGGGACTACTGTTTTCAGTTCCAGCCAGGTGAGGTAAGGCCCTTGGGAATGCCAAATGCATGCCCCATTCCGCTCTGCAGGTGGCTCTGAGCCATCCTTGTCCCCCCTGGCTTCCCTCCTCCTTTCTCTCCAGCAAGGAGATCTGTGACGCCAACACCACCTTCATGTGCCCGCTCTGCGACCAGAATTGCTCGTTCTGGGTCCTCTCCGACACCTGCACGTATGCCAAGGTAGGGAACCCCCTTCCCAAGGCTGGCTCAAGGTAAAGGATGGGGAAACACTCCCAGCTCATGCTGATCCCACACCACTAAAAAGAAACCCCACCCCGGATCACACTCTCCATCACCACCATGGAATATTCTACCAGTAACATGCCCCAGTGTCCATCACCTTCCTGCATTTTGCCCTCCTGCATCATCTTTACCTGTCTCGGGGAGGATGAGCATGGCAAGACCCTGAGGCTGCACCTCAGTGCCCCATAACACTCTTTCTTCATCTCTTCCAGGTCACTCACATGATTGACAATGAGGCCACGGTGGCGTTTGCCATGTTCATGGCCGTCTGGGGTAGGTGTCCATGTCTGGGTGCCCAGCACATGCGGCTGGGAGAGGGAGCACTGTGCAGGGAATGGGACACCAAAAATGGGACACCAACATAGCTTCACCCTTTGGGGGGGTTTTATATCTCCTCCGCTTCCAGAGCCTTCAGCTCCCCTCCCAGACACAGCAAGAGACAAAACCAACCTGGTGATATCCTCCAGCTCCACAAATATTCCTTACCTGAAGCTTGTGCTATCTGAAGCTTCCGCTCAGCACAGCCTCCCCCAAAACACCCAGCAGTTTTCTAGCAGCTGCCCTTAAACAGCCACACCCACAGGAAGGAGGGACCTCCAGACTCCTCCTCCACCTTCCCAAATCACTGCACGGCCTCTTATTTGCTGTGGGATGATGGGATCCCATCACTGCCTTAGTTACACCCACCTGGCTTTTCCACAGCCCTTTCCTTGACCAGCCACCTCAGAAGTGGGCTGGGTGTCCCACCTGCAAAGCCAGGCACAGTCCTAAGTGCATCCGTGGGCTGGGTCACACAGGGACTCACTCAGGCGGGTCCAACCAAGTAACAGGAGGGGTGGTTGGAACTGGAGTTGGAGAGGTGTAGCCTTGCCAGGGTGCAGTGCAGGACGCCCATTCCACCTGAAAAGTGACTTATCCCAAATTCCCTATGGACACTAGAACAGGCCCGACTGCCAGTGAAAGCTCACCTGCACCATCCCCGTCCCCTCACTGCTGCCTGTTCAGGGCCCTTCCAGGTCACCAAGGTGCAGAGGGGACTGCTTGTCCTTCATGGGCCAAGGGCAGTCCAGGCTGGTTTGCCACCAGGCTGGATGTGATGTGACTCTCTGGGAGACAGAGGGGTGGCTTTCAGAGCCATCCCTAAGTGTCACTGCACTTTCTCCCTCCCAATCCAGCCACTGTGTTCCTGGAGCTGTGGAAGAGGGAGAGAGCCATTGTGGTCACCAAATGGAACCTGCACAGGTGGGATGAGGACGAGGTGAGGGCATCATCTTTCCTGCTCAGTGCTTCCCTTCTCAGGGCAGGAGTCACCTGGACCATGAAAAGACAAATCAGAGGGGTCCCTTGCCCAGACTGAGCCCAATCAGGCAGGGCCATGCTGTTGTGGGTGGGGTGCTTCCCCCTGTCCTTCTTCAGCACTGCTCATCCCACATGTCCACTGACACAAGGGGCACAAAGTGCTGCTGGGTCCTTTCTTTCCCATTTTTAACTTTAGGTTTTTTTTTTTTTAAGGAGGAGCTGGCTCTGCAGCTGATCAATAATTTGCAGCACGAACCCCGGCAGTACCAGCACTCCTACTTCCGCAGCACCATCATCCTCGTCTTGGCTCTGCTGCTGGTACGTGCCAGGTGACCGTGGGAACGTTTGGTTTAAGGGCACACGGATCAAAGGAGCAAAGGCACAGACCAGGTTCTTAGGGCAGTTCCGTGCCCATCACAGGGACCCTGGGGCTTCCTCAGGCTCACACCTCACTGTGCTGATGGCAGGGGCCACCCGCCCTTCTGGGACACGGGCTGAAGGCTCTGCTCTTGCAGTGAGGATCAAGGCAATGACACGGAGGGCAGGAAGAGGCAAATCCCAATGCGCTTGTCCCCACCGTGGGTCAGTGGAGACTGGTTCAGGTGGAGACACAGAATCCTGGAATCACAGAATGTTAAGGGTGGAAGGAACCTTATCTAGTCCCAACCCCCGTGCCATGGGCAGGGACACCTCCCACTACCCCAGGTTGCTCAAAGCCTTGTCCCACCCAGCCTTGAACATTGCCGGGGTTGGGGCATCTGCAACATGCCTGGGCAGCCTGTTCCAGTATCTCCCCACCCTCACAGGGAAGAATTTCTTCCTAACATCCAGCCTAAATTTCCGCTCTTTCAGTTTGTACCCGTTACTCCTTGTCCTATCACTCCACCCACCTCACAAACCTGTCAGCCTCCACCAAAGGGCACTGGTTTGCCTTTGAGGCCACATCCAGAGCCCTGCTGAGGGGGCCATCAGGTGGGATGGAGCACATGCCCTCGGTGGCTCCTGACCCCTCCTTTCCCTCTCCACAGGTCATGGTGCTGATCGGCATCGCCCACATGCTCGTCATCTACCGGGCAGTGGCCATGGCGCTGTTCACACAGAGCGAAGTGAGCCTGCTGAGCAAGCACGCCAACACCATGGCCGTGATGACGGGGGCCGTGCTGCACTACATCACCATCATCATCATGACCAAGGTGAGGAGCCACATGGGGTGCCCTGCAGGATTTCTCCACGGCCAGCCCTCCCTGCTCATCATATCTCTCTGTCCTGCAGGTCAACCGGCACATGGCCCTCTTCCTCTGCAACCTGGGTAAGGGAAATGGGGTGTGTCCGGCCTGTGGTGCCCTCTTGTCCCTGAGCACAGCCAGCCTCCCACCCCTTCACTCCCTCCACCAGCACAAGGCAGCTCCCAGGCAGCTCCAACCATGGAGGGCAGTAGCCCCCCAGCACACGCTCACCTGTGGCCCACACACTGTCCCACAGCCAGCTTTGCAGGGACAGTCACCCTACAGGGCTGAGACCTGGCATGAGCAGGAAGCCACCCCAGCTCCAGAAGAGGTCACAACATGGATTTCCTCCCAGCTCTAAGGGCTCTTCTCTCCCAGCTCATGGCTCTGAGGGACCTCCCTGCTCTGCTAGGCTCACCTCCATCAGAGGGCTCAGGTGGAGGGCGGGGAAGGCTTCACAAGGGGCAGACACCCTTTGGACCTTCAGAGCTGCGGTGGCACCCACGGGGGCTCAGGACAAGGTCCCACTGCTCTGTGACCAAGCCCCTGGGCATTGCTCCCTTTCCTAGAGAAACCACGGACCTTGTCCCAGCAGGAGAACAGCTTCGCCGTGAAGATCTTCATCTTCCAGTTCTTCACAAACTTCTCCTCACTCATCTACATTGCCTTCTTCCTGGGACGGTGAGTGCAGACCACAGGGCAGCCAGGCTTTGGGACAGATGTTGCCCAGGGTGTAGGGATAGCCCAGCCCCTCTGCCCGCCCCATTTGGGACTCAGGAGGGCCATGGCCCCATGGATATCACTGTTGCTTCCTTGCTCAGGATCAATGGCCACCCAGGGCACTACGTGCGCATCGCTGGCCACTGGAGGCTGGAGGAGGTGAGGCACCCACTCTCTGACCCCACAAACAACTCCTCCTCTTCCTTTCCCTACTTCCCAGAGAGCCTCTGGGAAGCTCAGCTTTCTCCCATAGCACCTGCCAAAGGGTCCCAGGTGGGCTTTCAGGGCACAACCCCTGCCTTGTTGTCCCCTCCAGTGCCACCCCAGCGGCTGCATCACTGACCTCTTCATCCAGATGGCCGTCATCATGCTGCTCAAGCAGACCATCAGCAACATCATGGAGTATCTCATCCCGTAAGCTTCCCACACTGACACTTTTCAGAGCGGAACCCTGGTCTTTTTCCTTTTCCCTTCCTCCAGGGACGAGCTGGCAGCAGCCCAGCCCTGCTGTGCTCCGTAGGCAGCCACACAAATCCCTCTCTCCCACTGCAGCTTGATATCCCACCGGCTACGGAAGAAGCGCAAGCGCCCCAGGGAGAGAAGCAGGACGTTAGGAGAGGAGGAGGAGGCAGAGGACCCCTGCAAAAGGCACTGGCTGAACAACTATGAACTCAACGAGGTCAACGTCTTCAGCTTGTTCAACGAGTACTTGGAGATGGGTACGTGGGGCAGGGGGCAGATCCACGTGCACTCCTTGGCTGGGGAGTGACGGATGCTAGGGTGTCCATATGCAGGCAAGGGAGAGCTCTGAGCCACAGCTCCACACCCAGTCCCCCTCCGAGAGCCCTGGGACACCAAAATCATTCCCAAAACCGAGCAGGCAACTGTACTGGCCTTGGGCCCTGCCTCAGACCTTCCCCTCCTTCCAGGGCCACGGCTGTAACCCCAGGGTGTGCCTGTGCCTGGCTGGCTCAACTATCCCCACTCTCTGACAGCCCTGTGAGAGCTGGGCATCCCCAAGACATGGCTATCTCCCCCTTCCACCCCTGCAAACCCCTCTGACCCAAGCCACAAAGCAGGACAAACCCTTGCAGAGGGGGACATCCCCTCTGCAGGGACTTCACACCAGCACCTGGCATTTCCCCCTGCACAGTGATCCAGTACAGCTTCACCACCATCTTCGTGGCAGCCTTTCCCCTGGCCCCGCTGCTGGCCCTCTTCAACAACGTCATCGAGATCCACATGGACGCCATCAAGATGATTCGGCTGCACCGGCGCATGGTGCCCAGGAAGGCCAAGGACATCGGTGAGGGGGTCCTGCCAGCATCAGGCTGAGCCCCTGAGCAGCCCATGGCCACGGGACAGCGCAGGCAGAGCTGTGGGTCGGGGAAGGAGGAGCTGCTTCAGACCCTGCCAGAGGCTGAGGGGCAGCTTGGAGGCTCCTTCCTTGACCTGGCCAGGCCAAAGCCGTCCCTGAGCTGGAATGGCGGCAGCGAGCTGGCAGAGGGACCTCACCGGCTGCTCCTCTCCCACAGGGATCTGGCTGCAGATCCTAGAGGCCATCGGCACCCTGGCTGTCATCGGGAACGGGCTGGTGATCGCCATCACCTCCGACTTCATCCCTGTGCAGGTCTACAAGTACATGTACAGCCCCTGCACGAGGGAGAACCGCACTGACATGGAGTGAGTTCAGTTCTGGGACAGACCCTGACCGCAGCATCCCCACGGCCCTGTCCCCACAGCTGTGTCCCCACCTGCCTCAGTGCCACCACTGCAGGAGCATGAGGCAGCTGAGCTGTCCCCCACAGCGAGGTGGAGGGGAAAGGGGAGCAGGGCAACATTCCCACATGGCATCATCCTCAGCCTCCCACTCACATCATCCCTGTGGTGGGTAAAATGACAGGGAAGGGCAGTGTGTAACACTGGAGAGCTGCAGGATTCCCAGGATGCAGGCACATGCTCTCTCCTGCCCTCTCCCTGTTCCTCCAAGCCCTGGCTGGCTGACCCAGTTCACTCAAACTGGACAGAAGCCTCCAAGCCCTCCATTTCCACCAGGTTTTGTGAAAGTGGGTAGGGAGAGCCCCGGATGGGTTCTGCTTCCCCAAAACAGGAGGGTACAAATCCGTGCTCAACCCGGTCCTTCCCCACAGCTGCTCCACCGGGTACATCAACAACAGCCTCTCTGTATTCCGCATCCAGGACTTCGAGCCCCACACCAAGGTGCTGCCGGAATTTATGGGGCACGAGATCAAGGAGTGCAGGTAAGAGCAGCCCCCTGGCACCCCCTGCCCCTCGCTGTGACATCCAGGCCGGAATGGAACGGCCTGGGCTGGCACCGACAGAGCTGTGCTGCAGGTACCGCGATTACCGCAGTGCCGACGACTACACCTACACCGTCCAGTTCTGGCACATCTTCGCAGCCCGGCTCGCCTTCCTCATCCTCTTCGAGGTGAGCGCCCTCTTCGGGGAGGGAGGAGAGGGCTGGGAAAGGCGTTGGAAAAGGCTGGGAAAGGCACCCCTCGTGCCCGGGCTGAGAGCCCCTCACTGCCTTTGCTTCCCACAGCACGTGGCTCTGTGCGTGAAGCTGATCGCAGCCTGGTACATCCCCGACGTCCCCCAGAGGGTCAAGAACACAATCCTGCGCGACAAACACAAGAATCTCCGTAATGAACTGAGGTGGGTGATGGCCTGGAAGGTGCCAGGAGTTGCAGGTTTCAGGATTCGTCTGCTCTGGAGCCCCTTTCCTTCAGAAAAAGAAAAGCTCCAAGTTAAAACGAGAGGTGATTTTGCCCAGGGAAGGGCTTTGCCCATGTTTTCCATCTAAACTCTGTTTAAAGAGGAAGGATTATTGCAGTGGGAAGCAGAACCACTGTAGCTGCCCCAGTGCTGCTGTCCCATGCTGACTAAAGCCCTGCTCTGGGAAGGGCACAGCCTGACCCCCCTCCATGGCCACCCTGTCCCAGCTGCCACCCATAGTCCCGATGGGAGCAGACAGCAGGGTTCAGGAGACGCCTGTCGTGGCTGGACACTGGCCCAATGCCAGGCACCCACCAGAGTCCCTCACTCACCCTCCACACCACAGCTGGGCAGAGGAGAGAATAAATTACCAAAGGGTTCATGGGTTGAGATAAGGACCAGGAGAAAACACTCCAAGGGCAAAACAGGCTCAACTTAGGAGTACAAAGTGAATTTATTACTAACAGAATCAGAGGAGGATAATGAGAAGTAAAATAAACCCTTAAAACACCTTTCCCCCCAGCCCCTCCCTCCTTCCCACCAACAGCGCAGGGAGACAGAGCAGGGGGCTTTGGTCAGTTCGTCACCCAAGGTTTTCTTCCGCTGCTCAGGGAGAGGAGTCCTTCCCCTGTGAGACCATGGGGTCCCTTCCCACAGGAGACAGTTCTCCACAAACCTCTCCAGCGTGGGCCCACTCTCACAAGCAGGAGTCCTCCCAAACCTGCTGCAATGTGAGTCCCTCCCACGGGCACACAGTCCTCCCAGAACTGCTGTGGTGTGGGTGCCTCTGCCACAGGGTGCAGTCCTCCCAGGCCAGGCTGCTCCAGCCTGGAAGCAGGGCCCCTCTCTCCACCGGGTCTCCCATGGGATCACAGCCTCCAGGCATCCACCCACCCGGCATGGGCACCTCCCCCAGGGGCTGCGGGTGGATCTCTGCATCCCCTGTGGATCCCCAGGGGCTGCGGGTGGATCTCTGCATCCCCCGTGGATCCCCAGGGGCTGGGGGTGGATCTCTGCATCCCCTGTGGATCCCCATGGGCTGCAGGGGCACAGCTGCCTTGCCATGGTCTTCACCACGGCCTGCAGAGGAATCTCAGCTCTGGTGCCTGGAGCACCTCCTGCCCCTCCTTCTGCACTGCCCTTGATGTCTCCGCGTTGTTTCCCTCACATGTTCTCACCTCCTCCCCTTCTCTGGCTAGCAAAAACACCTGTGCCCCTTTTTGTTTTGATTTGCTTTTTAAATCTGTCATCACAGAGGCATTACCAACCTCTCTCACTGGCCCAGCTTTGGCCAGCAGCATGTCCATCCTCAGAGCCATCAGGGATTGTCTCTGCCAGACATGGTGGAAGCTTCCAGTAGCTCCTCACAGAAGCCACCTCCATGGCCCCCCCCACCCCCACTACCAAAAACCAGGCCATGCCAAGCCAACACAACACCACACTGCCACAGCTTTCCATCTCTGCCCTCCTACTGACTGTGGGATTTCCCACAAACAGGGGTTTCCCACAAACAGCCTGTCATTCTTTCTCCCTCTGTTTTGGGAAAAAGGCCCTGTTCCCACTCGGAGTGTTTCTCCACACCTCCCAGCTCAGACAGTTCCCTTCCCAATGCCTCTCTCCTCTCCTCTCCTCTCTCCCCAGCATGATGGAATACGTCACCGAGGTGTAGCCAGCGCTCACCGAGGAGAAGGAGAACATGGACTGGAGCCCCTTTCCCAGCCTGGCAGTGCTGGGGGTGCTGGATGGACCCCAGGACACAGTGCCACATGCCCCATCTGGGACCGAGCTGGACTTGAGCTGGGAAGCGATGACAAGACAGTGGCTTCACAGGAGCAGGCTGCTTTCCAACTTGGGAAGGAAGGATGCTGTGGCAGAGCCGGGATGTGCCTCCCCAAGCACAGGGAGTGCCTGGGACACAGCTGTGGCGCTGGGGACACACCCAGGGGCAGCACCCGGCTGCTGGGCTGCAGGCGACGACCTGGCTCCTTGTCACTCACTTCCTCAAGCACAAGAAACACCACTTACCTTATTCCAGGCTCCCTCTCCAGCCCTTTTTTTTGCACGTTGCCCTTTTTTTCCACTGCCTTCCGGGACCTCCCCACTCTCACACCACTGGGGAGCTTGAGTCCCTCTTTCACCACACTCCTCCCCGGCATGACTCCCACGTGGCTGCAGCTCCACCCTGCTGTCCCCATGGACGTCGTTACCTCGTGTTCAGCTCCGGGCTCAGCCGGCTCCTGAGGGCTGCTCCTGGCTCAACTGCCACCAGCCATCGGTAAATAAACACAACACCCACGTGGACACGCAGGCCGTCACCTGCTGCCCGGTATTGCTCCTGCCTTCCTCCTCTGCCAGCCCAAATCATCCCCTTGGCTTAGTGGGGACAATCACAGCAGGTGGGAGCTGCAGTGCCCACTCCGAGGGCTGTGTGGGAGCTGGCTGGTGGAACAATGGGAGTTGGTCAGGCAGAGTGGGAACACAGCCTGGTAAACGTGCCAGGATAATGGAAATACCTGGGGAAAACGGGAAAAACCCAGCAAATCCCAAATGACAGGGTTATCCCACCTCTTCCTTTAGAGACACCACTGCTGGCTGCCCCCCTACTCCAGACAGAACGGGTTTGTCTGCAGCAGGAACAGGGTGACACCCCAGGGCTGGACAGGTGCCACAGCTCAGGAGGGTCTGAGAGGGGATCCCAGAGGCAGAATTGGGGGGCAGCCCCCTCCTTTCCCACCGATAGTGACCCCAACCTGGCTGGACACCACTGTGACACTGCCTGTGTCCCCCGAGGGTCCTGCCACAGACGCTTCCCAAGGTGTGGGTCCTGGGGACTGTGCCCTGGAGGTGGCACACCCAAATCAGGACTGCAGGGAAAGGCACCAGGGTTAACTCAGCCTCAAAACTTTGCTCCCGAGAGCATGGAAAGCTGCTAACGATCCCACAGGGAATGGGAAGGAGCTTGCTAAGCCCTCAGGCTTGTCCTGTTGTTGCACCACTGTGACCAAAACGGCCTCTGCTCCTCCATTTAATTTACCTACCACAGGGATAACCCTGATGGACAAGAAGGGTCTTATCAGCTCCTGATTTGCTCCCAAGCCTCCCCACACCCCTGCCATCCCCAGGACCTGGGCTTGTTCCATGCAATCCTTCACCATCCCACAAATCCAACAGATTTACATTGGATTTTGCAGCTGATGCATCACAGTGCCCATGACAAGCGGTCAACCCTCAAAAAGGGCTGTGCCAACACCTGCTGCCCCAAGCACACACAGCCAGGGGCTGTGGGGCCCCGGAGCAGGGGATTCTCCTCAGAGATGCAGCAGGGTTCCCTCTGTCCCTTTCCCTCCCACAACAAGCCAACACCACTGGTAGTTTATATCCTAAACAACAAGGAGTCAGGGTGTTTCTCCATGGGAACAGGCCCACAGACCTACCTGTGACCACTACCTGTTTTTATATATATATAGTTATTCAGTA
>VZRQ01003119.1:0-88422 GCA_013397975.1 Machaerirhynchus nigripectus | reverse complement strand
ATTTCAGTCTCTCTCAGCTGCCCAGACCCCCTGACATACCTGAAGGCTTAGGAGGTGAACAGTGTGTGTTGACAGTGGATGATTCTAGGGATCAATGCAAATTTATTTAGCAGTAGTAGCTTTCTGAAAACCAGTTTCTAACCCTTTATATTTAGATGCTCAAGAGAGCAAGTCTAAAACTCTCCAGATCCCTGTAATAACCTCTATGCCTTCTGAAACTTGTTTAATAAGAGTGTATAGTATTAAGATACTTTACTTGATTGTAGTTTGAGCCTTGAAGTTTAGGGAGAAATTCCAGTCTTTCTTTTTACTGTCTAAAAATACCTTTCCAAAAGTTTAATCAACTCTAAAAAGCTCTTTCATTGCAGAAGTTCATATCCCCATGTTAACGCTTGCTTAAAAGACAGTGTCATAGCTGTTTTATTAATCATGAGGGGTTTTTTTAACCTGTTATATATTAAGCATGTTGCCCCATCTAATTTGTATTTCTATTTCTTCTAACTTAAAAAGATTTATCTTTCCATTGCTTGTTACATTCATTCCACTACTGCTCAATGTGGTTCTAACTTCATATTTTTTGAATGTGTTTTGTCTTCCGTTCATTTGAAAATGCAGTTACTGTTCATAATTAGACCCCACAGGAGAAGAGTCAGAGCTCAAAATCAAACTTTGCTCATTTAAGTTGTAAAATATTGGTTCATAGACCCAAAGCAATCCCTTTCTTTTTTCCCTTCTTAAAGTCATTGTCCAAGAACTGTTATTTTCAATTCTAGCACTATGATATTAAGTGTCTTCTTTTTGTATATTTCATTGATTGAAGCCAGTGATCAATATTTAAGCTAAATAATATGCAAATTAAAAAATCATTCTCTGACACATTGTGTTTATTGATTTATCCTATAGACAAAGGAATTATTATTATTCTACCAGAAACGGCAGGATGGTCATGTGAACTCTTGACCAATCCTCTTCATTCCTTATTCCTTCTTTTGTCACTAAAACCAGACACCTGTAATAGACAGATTAGATCTGCAACAGAGACAAGAGACAGACATTTCCTTTTTGGTTTATCTGAGTGTAAATACTGAAGTTCAGAAATGTATTCTGCATCTTATCTTATTCTTAGAAGTTTTGATTAAGGCAGAAATGCAGTGACCTTTTAAAAATTAATGCTTTACTTGAAAACATCTTCTGAAACAAATTCTTTTACTGTCAAGATAGTCATGATTCAAGTGCCATTTTAAATAATGCAGTAAAATATTGGTTTACATACTATGAATGATGATTGACATGTGATACTAATATATATAANTATAATAATAGATAACTAATAATATAACACAAATAGCAGTAATAAAATAGTTGCAAATACTAAAATTTGATAATTGTCTAACGACAGTATAATTTCTTGGTAAAATAATGCTACAGAAGCTCTGCACATTTATAGGATATTCCAAGTCCTCACTGCATCAATTGAAACTAAAAATTCATGAAAGATTTTTAAGTATAACATGTAAATATTTTTAAAAACCCAAAGGGAAAAATTGGGGATTTCACAAATATTCTGAAATCAGAAATTCAGACTGTTGTGTCTGAATTTCATTTTTGTGAAAGGTAACTTTAAGTCTGTTCACTATTTTCCAAAAGCGATTTTATGTTTATGACAATTGTCTGTATACTCCCTTTCTCCCTTCATAACTTTAATCTTATTTACTTAATTGGGGGGGTTCTTTATTTTATTTTATTTTAGCCTGATTTTCCCCCTTAGTTTTCTGTTGCACTTTAGATTTACCATACATCTGTAATTTTGCTGGCATGACTGTCTTTTCACACTGAATGAACTCATATTCTCTGGATAGTTGTGTTTATTGACTGTATTTTATGGAGCATGTTGTAGTTTATCTCTGCTGTTTTATTTCTAAGTTTATATTTTTACTTCAAAGCAAATTAGCTCTCTGGGCTGACCTGCTGAATGTGCTGCTGCCAAAAACTGCAGTCTTGTTTTGTTCATCACTGAATTCTCTGAGGCTACAACGTTGTGTTACTGTATTCACATCTCAGTATAAGGTTTTTGGTTACTTTTTTCTTGGATCATTTGCCAGGAACTTCATTCAAATAAATCTTTGATAGTGAGGCCAATGTATTTTTGACAGTAACTTCATTCTTGCTGTTGAATCTACTTTCAAATAAGAACTTCCTGCAGGGTTTTGTATTGGTGTCTTGCAATTGGTCATTATTATTTTTTTATCATTATTCTTGAAATAGAACCTATCCTTTACTTTCTTGATTTATTTGAAAGTATGAATTTTCTATCACTTCACCCTTACAAGAAGGGCATGAAAATAAGAGTTTGTAGAGTTGTGCTGATTGATAGAGCATTATGGGTGACATTTTGTTTCCATGTAAAGCTCCTATAATAGTTTGTTATTGGACTAGAATGTGTTTTCTTCAGAACTTGTGACTACAATATTGGTGAAAATTTTACTAAAATTTTATGGTTTTGCTCCATTTATGTTTACATGCAGTATCTTCTCTTGTATACTATCAGGTAATCTCTAAATCACCACTAAAAAACATTTAATATATGCACATTCAACACTTATTTTCTTTTAACCTGCTGGTGCAAATAGTGCTTTGAAATTTTATTATTATATTTCCAGTATCTATGAGATATTAGAGCTCCAAAAGGCTGATTTGCCTACTTTTTCCTTGTGGAAGGCAACAGCGCCATGATTAAATTTTCTGCAGTGCATAAGCTGCTGCAGTTGAGGCTTTCTCAGTCACTCAATGTCCTTCACCACTTTAGTTATTTAGGACACAAAAGGGATCATAATGTTGTATAAAAACCAGTGAAAAAAATGTGAACTTTGTTGGTGAAACATATAATTATTAATTTTAAATACACTCAAAGTCTGTTTTGTGTTTTTTTCTTGAGAAAAATTTTCCAACCAAACATTTTCTTTCCCTTAACATTCAATAAAAGCTGTGATCAATGAGTTGCTATCAAAGATGTGAATTAGAAGTTCATATATCTGCATGATTTAAAGAACAGTTTTCTCAGCTGTTGGTGACTGGAGCCCTTCCTGTGTTAGTGCCGCACCTGCTGAGAAGGTGTGCTGGTTTCAACTACAAAAATGATTAAGTAGTCTTCTGACTGTCTTCTATCTCAATATCCTTGGCTATGAGTTTTTGTCTCAGAGTGCAGAAAGAACTGCAACCTCTCTCAGCAGACTCTAGACTTCTAACACTGAAATGATGAATTAAAGATATTTAAATATAGGCTTTGGGCAAAGGCAGAATTTTTGGCTACCAGCAACAGAATTCAGTTGAATTGTGTTCCCCAGTTTTATGTGTTTTGTGTTTATGCTTTCATTTAAGGATGAAGTTGATCTATATAAACTCGCACTATATAAAGTTTCTGTCTTTCACTGGGTGAAATGAAGTATATACACTCATTTGAATACTCATAACCCTTTCATCTTATTTTCTCCCCTTTCCTGTAGCAGAGGGACAATGATAGAGCAGCTTTGATGGGCACCTGGCAGCCAGCCAAGGCCAATGCACCACACTGTCCGGCTATGTTAAATACAAGAAGTTTGTCACGATTTCTCACTTGTTATGGCACAGATATCAGCAGTAGCATGTGTATGAGGAAATAGAATGTGAGCTGGTACATTAGATAGAGCAGATCTCATGGGGTGCTGTATCAATCCTCCTGTGCCCAGGGATACAGAAATGGCAGAGCACATTATGTAAAGGGAAATTATGATAAAGGTGATATCTTCCTCCCTCACTGCCATGAAGCCAGTGTGAAACCTGAAGAGAAAACACATTGGAATGAAAGTTGATAAGTCACAGACATATGGACATTTAGGGACTCTGCAAGTAAATTTAACAGTCCTGGGGAATCTTTCTGGACTCAGTTGTTGTTGATGGTAAGATGGTAGAATTGATTCCAATAGACGCAGCTCGCACTTTTCCAGGCAGTTTTTTAGCCTTGCTTAGGAACTGATGTATACTCCAGCAGTTCATTTTCTTTAATTATTTTTACTGTTTTTTAAAATATTTAGTTTGCTTTCAACATCAGTCTCAGCTTCATGCCCACCTGCATGTCTTTTTGTTGCATTACTTTTCTCTCTTGGTTTCCTGTAAATCCTGGTGTGAGGAGTTAAAGAGCACATTCCCTGTCTCAAAAAATATCAAGGCCATGGAAGGAATTTAGATAAATTACTAGATAAATCACTAGAGTGGGAACTTGAGATGAGCACAGAAGGGAGGAATTTGCAACTGGAAGGTGCTGATTCCTGGCCTGATGGAGGCGAGACCTGGCTAGTACATCCTGGTGAACACATATGGACAAAAATTCCCACTGCAGCAAGCTGTGTGAAAGGAAGCAACTCCTCCTACACGTATCACTGGTCAAAGACCACCATGGTGTTTCACACTAATCAACCCCAAGGTATCTACTTTCAAGAACCTCAGTTACCCTGCCTCGGAACCGGCTCCTAACACCTGCCCTAACCCCTTTTTACCCTTCTGTCTCTTAAGTATTTCACCACATTTTTGAAGTATCTTTAGAAAAATGAATAAACATGAGCCAACACGATATTTGGTGCTCCAACATTGCCATGTGCAATGTCTCTTTCTTCACCTTGTGTTATGCATCTTGTAAGCTCTGAGAAAATCCTGTGTTTGCATAATGGGACTTCAGTCCCATCTGAAGGCACCCGTGTAATGAAAGTGATTAATATAGTGCATCATTGTTAGACAATGATTCCAATTATGCAGAATAATAATAAAGGTGTTTTCTTCACATCCAGATTCCTTTGATGGATTTGTTTAAATTTAGTAAGCATTATAAAAGCTGTGAAATGTTCCTGATTTGCATTTCAGAGTGGTGAGAAAGCATAACATTGGGGTTTTAGAAGTGCAAATTTCCTTAGTGTCTTTCTTTATCAGAGGATGTTCATGAATTATAGACTCAGACTTGATTCACTAAAGAAATACCATAGAACTCAGAGCAATTTACATGCTTACATAACTCCTAGATTATATGAAAAAAGAAAAAAAAAAGTTTTGTTTCAAGGACAATATTACAAACCCATTTTACCTTTTTAGTCTTATGTGCTATTTCAAGACTTTTAAACTGTATTCAATACCAGAAAGGTCAATTCAATAATTATTGTATTCATATAACTTACGACTATGTATATATTATTAAAAATAATATATGCAGCTGTATTTTATTATTAAATTTGTAACTGTATTTGTCCATCCATATTAACATTATATGTTGAAGATTTTTTTTAAGACTGCAAAGAAATTATCTTTTTCTGTACCTGAATTGAATTTGTTCTTTGGTATAAAAAAAAAAGCAGTTCCTTTTTTATAGAATTTCACAAATTCTAGTTTGTGAATGAGATGTGGTTGACCTTGACAGATGACAAAAGGTTTTTTTACTGAATTAGAAAATCGTGGGCTTTTCTTTTTAATATGTAATGCCCTATAGATTCTTTTTTGTGAGTGCCCTTTGGTGTCTAATTCTATCCCATTTCTGTTTTTTCCTTGAAGATTAAAACTTTCTTAAGGGACCACAGAAGTTCTATTATTGATTCTGCAGCTGGAACTCAATGTAGTTGAACTAGTATATCAATGCTAAGCACATAGTATTTTTGTGGGTAATAAACACTCTGAAGTTCTCTGGGAGATTGATTCTGAATAAACCTGTGATATCAGAAAAAAAATGTCCGCAAAGATTCTTTTCCTTTAAATACAATACAGGTAGTTTTTCTCATCTAAAAAACCCCTAAGCATTAAATTTCAATATTAAGTCAGAAATACACTCTCAAATGGAGTTTCTCTCTGTAGCAGAACTCAATCACTTCTGCAATCTAATATCTCATTCCTATTGCATTAGAAATTGGGTTTTAGACAAGAAAAACCTCATTCACTGCTTATAGTATGTAGTACGAATAAACTGCTCAAGATTGAATTCATATTCATTTTATATCCAAGATCAAAGCTAACACTTTTTGTAAAAGTCTTCATGTGCGACTTGAAAATTATGACTGCTATGATGTATCCAGGGTTTTAATTTAACTTTACGGTTCAGATAGTGATGAGACATGGGAAGGGGAAACATAAGGAAATAAATGTTTCTCCTTTGCCTAATTTTTAGTAAACATTTTGATTTCTGATGCATTTAGTTGTCATTTAAATCTTATGAAATAATGCCAATAGATGATTAATATAAAATCAAGTACACCCATACAAGCTTTTTTCATGCAACTCTTGTAACTCATTTAAGGATTTCGCTTCTTTACTGTAAGAGTTATGCCACCTTGGCGCACTTTTTCATTTTCATAGACAGCAGCTATGACCTTGTGTTTCTCTTGGTGCCATTTCTCCTGAGAAAGAGAGTTGATAAAATCTGTAGTGGGAGGGAAGTTCAGCTTTATTGCCAAATCCAGCATTTGTTATGAGGTTTGGTAGCAGTATTTGGATCGTGTGTTTTGTTGCCGCGGAGACACTGCAAAAAAATTAGGAGGCAGAAAATCTGGTGGCTGCTCTTCATGTTAGTGTTAGCTTTTCATGTGACTGTGGTTATTTCAAGGATTATGTGGTTTCTAGTCCTGTCCCCAATTCCCAAACCCTACCTGATGTCTCACTCTGCTGTAGTTAAAGGAGATCCTATGGCAATTCATTAATGAATATTGTAACTCATTGCCAAAAAGAATAATCAACAGATATTTCTTTGTCATGGTTTTAATATGGATTTTTAAGAAGATTGACTGATACAGTAAAGTATATGGAAACTGAGCATATTTTCAGATCCCATGGTTTGCATTTAAGTTTGGAAATAGTCTTAGGTGTTGGGAACAAGGATATCTGTATATTCAAATTACCACAGCCAGAACAACATGGACAGTCGATGCCTAAAGATTTTTAGCCTTTTTCATATTTGTAGCTTTGTAGATTTTTAATATATAGTAATATGGCTTCCAGTACCTTTCCTACCCTCTTTCATAGTTTAGCTAATTCCTTATTAATAGATTCCTGAAAATCTGTTTAGTCTTGTTCTTAAGAAGGTAATTCCTGACAAGGATATCTTTTTTCTACCAGAACTTAAGAGACATAACATGAAAATAGGGCAAAGAAGTCCCTGGACAGCTCCAAGGGCCTGATCCTGGAGTGGTTTGCTGGGGTAACTAATCTCCTATTGGATGCATCAGCTAGATATACTAATCAGCTAAACCTATAAAAATTGTAGAAAAACTGTATCATGTGTGCATATAGCGATATTTTTTGCACCTGAAAACTTTCATTAAATATTTGCTTTTATATTATCATTCTTAACATTGTTTAGAAAGGTTTTGTGTCTTATTCCAGGCAACACTGTCACACAGCAAAGAGGTTTGGCTGACAGTTCTATGAAATTTTATCTTTGCATTAGATGTAAGAGAAATTCAGAAGCATCAGTCCGTTGGGCTGTAGCACACATATTTGGGGTATCTCTTGTGCTATATCTTTTTCTGATGGATTTTTCCCAACCGATAAAGTTTGACTAAGACCTGTTGTTGACAGAATGCTTGTTTGCTGTGGAGCATGAAAAAGAAGCAATATTGCTTATACTTGTTTGTTCTTTAGTGCTTCTTTTTTTTTTTTCCCTGCCTATTTACTTTCCAAAGTGTCTGAACACAAAATTAATAGCTTTTTTATTGCTTGAATTGGAGTGCAACATTGGTTTAGAAGCCTTTTCATTAATACTTTATTATAAATCACTAGCAGGATTTCATAGGACTGAAGAAAAACTTGTTTTTGTAAGATCAAGAACTCTTCTGTGTGGATGTACATATTAGTTTGAAACAGATAGATTTAGTATGGTAATTAAACTAAATAAGATAGACAATTAAGAAATAGGATTCATTTTCATTAGAGCAAGTGATCATGTTTTTTCACATTCTATAAATGTCATTACGTAAAAACAAAATTAATGATCTGATTATCAGGCAATTGTTTTGATTGAAATCCTCTTGCCAAAAGTCCCTATCTTGAGGCAATGCAACTCTAAATCAAACAAATGCTCTCTTCATTAAGCAGAGCAGAGCCTTAGCAGAATTCTTAAGACCTGTGACACACATGTGCCATAAGCAGGAAGAGATCAATATTAGACCCCCACTCGGATGACAATTACAATTTGCTAACACTGGCTGCTTAAACAGTCTAGCAGTTTTACACTGTAAGAGAAAATTAGTTTCCAGAATTTGTCAAGTATCTTCTCTGATCAAGAGCTGATGGTAATGAGTTCAGTGAAACAGCACAGAGAATAGAGCAGTGCTTCTTCCTCTAGAACCTGACTCATTTGGCATTTAATTTCATGAGAGTACCTGTAATTTGTCATTATAACTGAAATGGCTCATCCTCATGCTCTTCCTTTTTCCTTTCCCGTCTCCCAGAAATATGTGTGATCGTACTGTTCTTTAGGCACTGAGGGTGACAAATAGTAATTGTATTTGCATTTTAGTGCTCACTGATGGCAAACTGTAACCTTTAAAATTTCTTGGTTGTTGTGATAGGTGAGTTATGTTTTAAATATACAGAAGGAGCAGAACGATTTACCTCTCAAAGGAAGAGGATAGAAGCACTTTGCAACATGCTCTTCAGTTTAGATGATAGACACATCTCTCTTCCATAGCCTTAGTGTCTCCCACACTGTAGAGTTAAACTGCTTTTTCACAGTCTGCAAATCAATCCCAAGTAAATATCCTTTTTGTGAGTCTTTTCTTGAATTTGTATACTTGAATGCGAAGTGTCTATCTACAAGTGGTAATACATATGATGGCTTATGCACAGGGTGCAAGGAGTAACATCTCACAAATAAATTCTCTTCCCTGCAGTTGCAACCACTGCCTTAATGAAATCCTATCTATATTATTTCTTACCTTTCAAAGACTGCAAGAGTGGAATATATTTACTTATTTATCTTTGTAATGGAAATTGCTCTGGACATCATGTAGTGCCTTTCTAGAGAATTACTCGGACAGAATAATGAAAAACATAATTCTGTAGATGGAGTCAAATTGGATGTCAGTGAGAATGTTGCAAAAAGATTATTCATTTTTCATTCATAAAAAGATTGCATTGGAAAGGGAGATATATTTGGTTTTCATTATTTTCCTCAGGATGTAATATGACATAACTCTAAGAATAAAACTGCAGATAGCACTTGCTGAGGTAAAAATCCAGATGGTGGGAATGTGCACTTGAATATGTGACTTCCTGGAATTTTTTCTGAATTTCTCCTACTGAATGTGACTGTTTAAAAAAACACAAAACCCATGTCAGATTATTCTTCAGCCATGCCTAAAATAAGTATGCCACAACGTTGTAGTTATTTCTGTTATAAGCAGACTCACAATACTTCCTTCACTTAGTGTAATGCAGGTAATTAAACGTCACTTTGACAACAGTGAACACGACCTCTTTTCACAACACTGAGGATAAGCATCATGATCCATGAAACAGATGCCAGTGGACTTTGCTCAGCAACAGTCAGTTCTGTCAGAAATCTTAAGAGAACGCCCCAGCAACACTTCCTTTTTTAGAGTGATCCTGGTCTCCTTTGGTTTTATCAGCTCCTGCTATTCTGGCAAATATCAAACTAACACCAATTTAAAGACTCCTTAGTTGACAGTAAAACAATTAGCGACACAAGAATAAGTAAAGTTCTGATTTAGGGTCTTAGTTACTATTAATGTTATAAAGAGTGGTATAAATTTAATCTGAGATTATATGAATTTTTTTTCCAGAAATATAAATAAATTTGAAGTCACCAAGAAAATCTCTATGGGGCATTTTTCCTAGATTTCTAAGAAATATCGTAATTTTGGCATCACTGTAAATAATAAATAAGATTTTGAAAGGCTGGTCTTGGTGAGTAAAGATTATATTTGTTGGGTTTTACTGCCATAGAAACAATTATGGCAACTTCAAAGTAAGCAAAGATTTTACTAAAGATTATTTTAGATTGCAGAAAAGTAGTAACTTATGTGAGAATATTACTATTTAAAGGTTCAAAGAACCTTCTTCAAAATTTTCACATCATACAGAAGAAAAATATTTGGAACAAAAGGAAAATAAAACATAAGTTCTGAGGTGAGATAGCTGGAAAACATCCATGAACTTTCGGCATTTACAAATTTAATACCAGTCATTGATAATATATTGAATGATATGAAAATGCAGCTGTCACTTTCCAGAATTGTGTGATTGAGTAGAAAGTGAAAATACACATCCAGAGCTTATGGTATTAGAGGGAACGGAATTTTCTTTGTCTGCCTTTTAAAAATTCTCTTAAAATTCTGTGGGGTTTTTTGCTGACATTTTCTTTGGCACAAGAAACTGTGTGCAGTGCACCACAGTAAGCTTGTTCTAGACAGTGCAGTTCTCCTGGAAAAGTACTGCCAGAGACTGTAGAGGCATGGCCATGTTGTCGCTTGTCAATGTTTATTTTTAATTCAGTCACTAACTAGTCTTGGCCTATGTTGGCTACCATTATTCTAGATGATTACCAGGTGTGGTTTGCTATTTGCAGAGGTCAAGACAGATTAATATGATAAACCCACCTTTTTTTGAAGGACAAAATTTACCTTAACATCTTATAGACAATGAATTTTATATCCTGTGATGGCTTCAATCCTGTTTTCTGGTTAGGCTGGCAGAAAAGCAGTGCATATATTTCTGCACATTTGTAGAAATAAGTCATTTTGTTTGTGATATTGAGCAGGAACTAAAACTAACACACACTCTGACAACTTCATCTAAGTTTTTTTATGGCAAAGGATAATTTAAACATCATGGCACAAAGGTCTTACAGATGTGTTTTATGTAAGCATCACTTCTCTGTGTGTATATATATATATATATATAAATCTCAGAGCAGATTTGATTTCTAATCCATAAACATTTCTCATAATGAAACACATTTTTCTGTGGTGTTAAGTGATTGTTGTGGTAGTCCACAACAGGCAAGAATTACACTGCAAATTGTAACAAAAAAAATCAAATTGTAACAAAAAAAATTGTTTTGTTAAACCTTGTAAACACAAAGTGAAACACAGAAACACATCACCAATGAAAAGGATGCTTATTGTGAAATTAATGTAAGACTGAGCCTGAATATCAGAGGAACATTTGCTACTTTTTCCAAGATATTCTGTAAAATTTGCGTTAATAGATGTTATTATATATAGTTATTTTTTTATGCATATTTAAAACAGAATAATGAAACCAAGACCCATCTGAAATAAAGAAAGCAGTGTCATGAGGATGCTTTTATTATTCAGTTAATTTCTGAGTATATTCCTCTAAGAATACAACAAAATAGATTCTCTTTTTCATTAAAGTACCTCGTATTTTTGTACAAATAATTCAAATTCCAGTCTGGTAATGTACAACTCAAAGCAGGAAAGCAGGATATTTAGGCATTTTCTTTTGTTAGGAGAGGAATTTTTTTCCCCAGAAGCAATATAATCTGAAATCTCAGAGCAGAAGTGGTTATGGAGTTTGCATAGGTTTGCCTATGCAGTTGTTTACCAGGAAATAAAGAATTTGTTTTTGAGAGGGAAAGGTATTAAAAGTTCCATCCAAATAATTTCTTGGTCTCAGTTTGCATTAAAAGAGCTATTGAATATAGTAATCTCTTCACACAACATTCCTGTATTCTCAAATTTTCGGACTCTTATTATGATGAGGAATTAATAGGAACAATTAGGAAGATGCACCCCAAGGTTTTAATGAATCTTTCTTTTTTCTTTTTAAGGAACAGATTGTGCCATGCAGGGCAATTGTAGAGCTGCATTAGCATGGAGTGAGGCTAAGGGCAATGCTGCATCTCCTCTGACGAATACAAATAAAAGGACAGTCTTTGTATCCAAGCAACAGTCCTGCCTGATGCTGAAGGAGAACATCATCTCTCATGCCTAACTATTCCTTTAACATGAATGAACCCCTGGAGGCACTTGTATGAAGACTTGCTTGTGCTCCAGAGCTGCCATTCTGCAAAATTTAAAATATAGTGGCTTATTTCCTAGGTTTAACACAGTTCTCCAAACAATCACAGGAGAATTGAACTAGCTCAATAAATGACTGCATTCTTATCAGTTGTTTAGATTAATACCACATCAATCCCTACTTCAGTCAAAACAGTTGGGAGTTTTTCTGAAGTCAGTGTGGAAATCATGACAACCAGGTATGATTCCTACCACACAGAGCTCTCTGCTGAGAACAAAAACTAATTCAGTTTGAAGGATACAGAAAATCATACAGCTCTGCAGATGTTTACAGACTGCACTGGATTCTTCCTCGATATCAATATTGTAAATTTTGATAAATTATTGCGATTTCTTCTGGAAAAATAGCAATAAAATCACACCATAGAGAATAAGAAGTCATCTTTATAATATTTCTGTCTTAAAATTTTGAAAAACAAGAAGATGGTGCATCACTACATTTTCTAATAAGCTTTCTCACTGTTCTTATGAGTTTAGGATGGACTAAATACTGTTCTTTATGATGTAAGAATCATGGAATGGAGAGAAAACTGTCTAAGATGGTTAGAATAGAAGTATTGCCATGGACACATAAAAGGGTGTTAATGAAAAATGAAGTGGGACCCTTGGCTTGATATTTACAAACTGAAAGTGTGAACATGCAATTGTGTTGTGTGGATCTATGCACTGAAGAAATGTTCTTTGACATTACAATGCTTTTAGTCCTAAAAGCAGTAATCATTATGCTCTTCCACCTTGTCTCTTCAATGTCATAAAACCCTATTTTTGAAAGCAAATTTTATATTAAATTTCCAAATTCCTTTTAGATTATGAGCAAACTGCAAATTACTGAAACGTGTTAATTTTGGTCACTGAGGAAACACAGTGGTAAAATAGGGACAAAATGTTCTCATTTATTAAGTTTCTAGCTTTATTTGAGTCCTGGACATAACTGCAGAATGCATGTGAAAATTTAATTTATAGGGTAGGCAGATATTTGTCATTTTCCTTCTTTGAGTTTTGAGAGGGTAAGGTACTAGTATCTCTTGTTCTCATTGATCAAAGCCATGGTTACCTAGCCTATGTATTATGTCAAAGACAAGTTCTGCTAATTCCTAGAAGGTAGATTTATCTGATTTTTGCTTCAATATCTGAAGAGTAATTACATTAAGTGCAATGCTCTTTAAGTGAGAAAGGTGTCTGCATCCAAACAATTGTCTGAATGAGAATAAGATAAGGAGCTGAGGTCTTGTTTGTATATGCATTTCCTCAGCAACAAGTTGCATGTAATATTGTCAATTAAACCACAAAAGTCTGTAATTTTTTAAAGAATTAATGGATCCCTCTTTAAAGGCCATATAACCTAGAATAAAATCAGGATCTGTAAGATGCACTGATCTTCCTTTCTTGTTTTTACTATAACAATATATCTTGGGAGAGCAGCAGTCTTGATAAGTTTGACAGATAAGGAAGTGGTTTGCTTTCTGTGGTTGCTGAGCCAGTCTGAACACCTGCTCTGCTCCTGTGTAATTTCACTGCACACAGCTTCACACAGTGTTTGATGATCACCCACAGCATTTGTAATAAAAACCGAATAAGAGCTCCATACAGACAAAGTAAATGCATCTCTAGTGAGCTTGAATGTGGATTTGAGATATGGCAGAAAATATAGTTCTTCAATATTAAATAAGACTTTCTCACTGAACCAGAGGTAGACATTGATCTTCAATTCTGCAGAAGAAGAAACAGAGTGAAGTCTGCTTTTATTTTGCTGGAACTGGCAAAGGAAATTTATTTCAAGAATGAAGAGCAGTCACAGAAAAACAAAGCAAACAAGCAAAATCTTTTCCTTTTGGCAAAAAGACTGCATCACACTATTCTGTATGTGGACTTTGCAACGGTAATCTGGGCTTTGCAGTTTCTGAGCTCAAATGTAACAATAGCCAGGCTTGAGACACAGTTAAGTCTTCATCTGAAGAGTTCAAGAGGAGGAGTACCAGCACAGCGAGGGTGACCTGCCTACCTTGTGCCCGTTTGTGGAACTGCCGAAAATTGAAGGATTCTGTTGATTTCAATACATCAATATCATTCACATGACCCAGTGCTTTATCTGATTTGTCAGCCAGTACCTCCAGTCAAGTTCAAAGTTTTTGTTTGAACCTTACGTTTACTTCATAATCACTTGAGAAAATGGGTAAGTTTTTCAGAGGCTGGCCTTGAAAAGTAATGGGGCATTGGGGCATACTTTTCCAAATAGTAGTTCAGGAGTGAGGGAGGAATATTGTCTTATAGATCTCTTCAAAATCATCTTAGCTTGCTGATTTTGCCAGCCTTGGTTTGGTATCACAAAACACTTGCCTGGATATCTCATAAATATTTAGATGTTTTAAATGCAGCTTGAGCAAATTATTTTTAAAACAAAATATCTCGAGTTCCCTAGTCAAACCCACTTTAATTTCTGAATTTGAAAGCTATGATAATGTTATGCTACAGTATTTAAGGATATTTAGTCCTGACTTCAACACTCAATGCCTGCCACTATAAATGATGGATGATATATTGAAAAGTAAATGTGAAAGAAGAGTCCATTCCTATATTGAATTCAATTCAATTACATGGAAAAGCTCTAAATATTTCTTTCTTTAGCCAAAGGTTCGGGGTTCTTTTTCTCTAATAAGAATTTTCTGAAGATAATCTTCCTAAATAAAAGGACTATCTTCAACCAACCATGTTGGATTTTTACTTTATGAGAAAAACCTCCCAACAACAAAAAAAAAACCTAACAAAAAGAATGAAAAGATTTTGTTTACAGAAGAAAACTATGGCTGTTATAAATCTCTGCTGGGTCTGATAATATGTATTTTAAATCCCATTAATTAAATGCCTTCAGCAAAACCAATTTGCCTTGTTGGCATTTCTGTTGGTCTATCTTAAATGTCATCAACATACAGAAGAGACCTCTGTGCTGTTTGTGCTGCTGCAGCACACAGATTATGCAGTGTATCATGGAAGGGCACTGTCTCACCACAGTACCATCTGCTTGAGAGTGCAGGGGGAAATGCTGAACACTTCCCTGAGTTTCATGCCATAAAAACAGTGAATAGGAGCTCATTAGCCTGCAGCAGTTCCCATTGTAATCACGTTATATTCATGCAGAGAAAATTGCCTGCCTGAACAGTAAGTCCTTCCTATTGTTTAACATTGGTTGGATGCTTCCTGCCATTTTTGCAGCCCAGATCTCTTTAATTGTTTTCACTACTAGAGAAATATTTTGTGGACTTTCAACTTGAACAACATTCTGCAATGTCTAGTGAAGGTTACCCCTTTACAGAACAATAGTCTGAATTGGAACTTGATTGGAATTTGATTTGTTATGAAATAAGAAATAACAGATGATCTTATGTTAACATATTTTTTGTTTAATGAAATAATTTTCTTCAACAAAGTAAGTGATCTTGATAAAAAGAAAAATCACTAGCTCAGATACCAAAAAGACAAATTGTGTAAAGGGTAATAAAGTAGATTTCAAGCTCTCTGAAATATTACTCCAGTACTTTCCCCTCCTACCCCCTGAGTTGCATAATCCTTGTAATTTAAAAGCTTTTTTGATTTTGATCATTGGTATGAAAAGAGGTAATAAAAATATGCTCTACAGCATTGAGTTTCATTCTGATGAAGGTTAAACAAAAGTGGGAGATTAACTGATCCTTTTATGTTTCACAGTGGTTTCCAGTGTTGTCCATAGGGCTGTGCTGGTTTGCTCCAGGTATAAACCTCAAACAGAATTATTACTTACTTACTTACTTACATACAGGGTTATTACGTACAGGGTTAGCTTTGAAGAGCACCCCAATCTATTGTTCTTCCAGCATTGCATACCAGTGAATGAAAAGTTGAACCAGTCAAATATAATAATATTTTCACATTTTTTTCTGTTTAAAAGCTTATCCTTTCTATTTCTTTTGCTGTGCTGTGTGTAAGGGCAGGCATTGTGAAGCACAGGTTGCTGTAATGTGTTTTGCTGCATGTACAATAATATGTTCCAGGGAGGTAAATTTGGCTGTGGATGTCAACTGTTCCATGCTAAGTCTGCTTCTTTACACTCTGAATTCAGTGAGTACCAACAGTTAGTGGCTTGCAGATTTTGTTTAAATGAGGTCATCAAGAGGCAAATATATAGAATGCTTAACAGACTCTGAGATCTTTCACATTTGTAATGAAAAAAAAATTACCATGCAACCTGCACTCAGGGTTACCAAATGGAAAGGTTAAAGTATTTCATTTTTTTATATTTTTCCCATCTGTCTTTGTATTTCAGTTATGAGTCAGCTGAGATACAAGAAAGCTCCTCTGTAACCTTGAAAAATCAAATGTGGTGATGGTGGTATTAAATGTGGTGTACATGGTGATGATATACGAAAAAAATACTTATTTTCATTTTTTTTCCCCAACATACTCATCCACAGCACCATGCTCAGGTTTAAAATCAGTCTTTGCCTGAAAGGGTTTTTATTTTATTTCTGTGCTTCCTTAGTGAAAATAGTTATATAGGGAGAATTTCTGGCCTTACTCAAGTGAAAGAGAATTTTTACTGTTTTTCATTTTAGACAGACACTGAACATCAGTAATCAGTAATCTCATTTTTATGCAAATCTGTTTATGTTTAGAGTTCTGGTATACCAACAAACATGAAGAGGTAGAAAATATTTCAAGCAGCCTGTGATCTAGGTACTGTACTTCTCCTGAGCTACAGGTGAATTCCAAACTTTATTCTTTTTCTTGTGGTTTTATGAGAAACCAAGCGGAACCCTTTGACCTATGTATTTTTCCTTGAGCTTTGTGTCTTAATTTGCTTTCTTTAACCCTATTTTCCCAGCATTTTCCTTTTAATGCATGCTATATCCATCCAGTTTCTCCTGACAAACATTTCAGGTTGTCTGGAAATAACCTTGGGACTTCATTTGGTAGCATTGCACCCCAATTGGGCAACTGGTGAATATAGGGATGCCATGCATCTCTTACCCAGAGCACTGGAGCTGAGCACAAATGGAAAACAGTTTATGTCCATTAAAAGCTATTTTGATTTTTTTAAACTATTTTTATTTCAGGTAAAAGCAAATGAGACTCATCTAGTCCTTCAGTTTGAACTTTATATGGAAGCTTGGCATCTAAGACACAAATTTAATGGAAAGACCTTTTCTTTTTTTAAACCTCCCAGTTTTGTCATGCAATAAAAGATTTAACCTATTTTGGTCTATATGGAGAAAAACTATTGGGGATTCCTCAATATTGTAAAGTTTTTTGAAAAGCTTTTTAAATCCTCATTTCCTTGATATGATCATAGTGCAGAGTCTAAATTCATGTTTTTACAGAATTGTAGACTGTTTGAGTTTATTTATGAGCAATTTTAGTTGTTAAAGTGCTTTTATGTGTACTTTTCTTATTTGTTTTCAAGAAAAGTAACTGTGGTAATCAATAAGATTAATCTGAATCATTATTGTAGAAAACTTAAAGGTAAATAACGTGTTTTAATGCCTAAGTGCTCATTCCCTATCCATTCATTTTATTTCAGCAGATAGGCTGGTTTTCATAGCACTTTGTGCACTAGATTTGTTTATAATCAAAGATTGGCTAATTACAATTTAAAAACGTTACTTGTGGATAAGGACAGAGAAATTTACGAGTAGGTAAATGTTTGTAATTAATATGCCATTTTCTTTAAGGCTTAAACACTTCTAATCCCCTATCTACCTTCATTAAACCTGTGAAATTGCTGTAGTCATCATTTATGGGTATATATGTTAATCTTGATTATAAAATAAACGGGGATGTGGTTTTTAATCACCATATAATTAAGGAAACAATCATAATCTCATGAAAGACAGTAAATACAAATTAAACACTTTAAGACTTAATTGTAAGGTGCTAATGGACTGAAATGTGATTTAAGCATGACAAACTAGACATTTCTGAGACTGTATTTTTGAAGATTGAGGGGTTTCCCAGTATGGATCCAATACAACCTGCTTCATTCATTTAACAAACGCTGTGCCAGTTTCCCTCAATATTTTGGTGGGGTTTCATTGGGCTTTCTAGAAATTTTTTTAATAGATATATTCAGAGAGAAGAGATGTTTAAAAATACAGTTCTTATTGAGATGAATCTCAGAACTATGTTATTGGATGAAAAGAACAAATGTCTTATCAAGAAGGTATGGGTCTTCTAATCCCTCCAAAACACCAACTGTGTAAACTGTCTTTTTTTTCACGTCGTTTTCCATGCAGACTTCTGCCAGAAGTTTGTTTTTGTAACAATACATGGAAAGATGGCTCTCCACTCACTGCAGAAGCCTGCAATTACTTCAGTTTCATGCTGGCTTTCAAGATATCCCAATTTCATCGACAGATTTTAAAATTTTGCTCTTGTTCACAACACTGCTTTCACTTCTTTTCATCTTAGTGCCCTCAAAAAAGTTTCAAAGTGTATTCCTTATTCTGTCATTCTGTCTGATGATGTCCTGCACCATCAATATATGAGATAGCAATGACATTGGGGTTGCTCAAGTTGACCTTCTGCTACTCCCCCTTGGATTGACAGCCCAGTTGACAATTCATGTTTGTTAACTACCTTCAGAAGGTTTTGGCTTATTTTGGTTTAGCTTTAGCTGTCTTTATGAAAAATTAGCTAGATGAATTTTCACTGGTTATCTTCAAACATGTATCAGACAATGACAAAGTATTATAGAAGATCCATAACTGCTTGGAGGGAAAACCTCCCCCCACACTTTCCCTCTGACCCCTTGCTCTTTTTGTAGCTAGTTTTTAGTGTATTTATTGGTAAAAATTTAAAAGTGCAAATGTATTGCCTCTTTTTTAAAGTATCTGTTCTTCCCATTATTCTTCACTTAAAACCTTCATTACCTTGTTTTTATCTTTTCTATGAAACGGGTTTGTTATTTTAAAAATAGGAAAGTGATTGTTTTTCTTATCTTCTGTGTTGCTTCCTCTTTTCAAGTGGGGGGTTGTATTTGTTTTATTTTACAGAATAAATTTCATTAGCTCTAAGCAAGTTGGTTCATTTTTTTACCTCTAGCAAGGAATTAGTTTTGCGCAGCCATCTCTAAATTGAATTAGTTTGCAGATGGTTCTCTTATCTGTTTGCTTTAGAGGGATTAAAACCGCAGTGTTCAGAGCACTGACTGACCTCTGCAACTTTAAATTTTTTCTTCTTCTTTGTTTTAAAGCAATTTATTTATCAGTTCTAATGTCCAGGGTTTTATCCATGAAGCTTTTAAGCTTATTAGGAACCTGCCATCTGGAACCGTATATTAGGAAAAGCTTCTCAGAGGAATCTGTTATAATTATAACATATTTGTTTCGATGTGTGTGCTTAGAAATTTTATTTCTTCTCATCAAGGCTTAGAAGTCAACTGAAACTCATCTTTCAGTCAAATATGCATATAGAGTGAATTAAAATTTAGGGGGGCAGGATACATAATCTAAATGAAAGCAGATGAAGTATTTGGAAGGTGAAGGTTGATCATGATTTCTGTGACACATGAACAGATAGCAAAACACAAGCTCATCAAGCCTCACCAATAACTACTATATATATTCCACTGAGTATAACTGATAAATAATAAGCACAGGAGATTAATAAAATTGTACTATTTTTCAGGCTAAGATTATTTATTTATTATAATCCAAGTAATATTGTTGGCTATGGTTAATTCAAACCAAAAGGTTTTTTAATGACAGAATTAATTTTTTAACAATTTTCTAAATTTAAAAGAAAAACTAAGCAGATAATATTTTATATTTTTTTTATTTTCAATTATTTCTTAAAACAAATAATGTTGTTTTACTGTTCAAAATGTATTTCTTAAAGCAGTTATGTTAGAAATGCAAACAAACAGAAGCATGAAAGGAAATGTTAAGTAATATACAATGTGTACATGATGCAATAACATGAAGAAATGTCCAGATTAGATTGTGGTAACATGCCTACCTATTTTAGGGTGGCATTGCTCAGATAAAATAATCCCAGATTTTGGAAATCAACTAACAATGCTAATGTGAAACTGAAACCAGATACGCTGACACTGATTCTTCTGGCTCCAGAATGACCTTGAAGCACTTTGTACTGTGTAAAATTGACTTATTATTGACGTCTCCAAACTTCTGTAATTTAGATCGGCGACAAAGGGAGACACCTGGGGTGTGTTTGCTGTCTCCTTTTCACTCCTGAGTCTGCCCACAACTCAGAATGTTGATTCTGGGTTGTTTGGAGTCTTCCATGTTAAAACTTTGCATCTTCAAGACCATGTTGACATCATGACTGGAGGATTTTAAAACTCACAGATCTTATTAATGGCTTCATTCTTGGTTTTATGGATTTCAGGAAGACCATCTTATGTTTATGCCTAAGTATTTTTACAAAGCCTCAGCTTTAAAAAAAAAATCATCTAGCCTTTGCATATGCAGTCCACAAGGGCCAAAATAAAAGATAAGAAAAACTTTTTACAGGTTCAATTTATAAGCTAATTATTTCAAACATGATACTTACTCTTTAGTGATGTTGTGAGTTAAGCAGTAATTTAATCATTATTTCAATACTGTCTATATGATTTATTTGTGTGAGTATTTTGGGACTATTCCATCAATTTTATAGCTTGTTTTATGATCCTAAATATCCCATACTCATCTTCATCATTTGCTAGTTACTGTATTATGGAATTGAAATACATGGCTCTTGATTAAAATTTACATTCTTTTTCTTTCAGGAAACTGGTTTTCAACCCCCTCCTTTTAGTAGTCTTGCAAAAGAAGTTGATCACTGATGTTCTGCATGAGGAAGTTTGTTAAAAATATACAACTGTTTCATGTTTTTAGTCTGGCTGGAATAATAAATATAGAGGATCAGGAGGTGATTTGAAGCTACTTTCTAGTAATGTCTGAAGTAGTCCCTAAATTTGTTTGGTTTATGTTAAAGAGATTTTCTAGAAATTCTTCCAGCTTCTGGAAAACTTGGACACTCCTGCCAGTCCTCCCTGGATGAGTGAGAGCATAGAAACAGCACCAATGAGCTCTGTACTACTGCAGGATTTCTGCATCCCTGAGGAAATAGACACAAAAAACATATGTTTTGTAATCACTGGGAAAAATGTACAAACTCCATTGATACAGCTATACATTTTGTCCTAGCTTCCATATGAAGGTTTCTCATTTGAAACCATCCTGGTATCCTGGAGTACATCGGGAAAAGCATGGCTCACAGGCCAAAGGGGGTGATCCTGCCCCTCTACTCAGCCCTAGTCAGGCCGCATCTGGAATGTTGTGTCCAGCTGGGCTCCTCAGTATAAGAAAGAAAAAGAGCAACTGGAGAGGTCCAGCAGAGGCCACAAAAATGATGAGGGGTCTGGAATATCTCTTTTATTAGGAGAGACTGTGGAGGCTGGGCCTGTTTAGTCTGGAGAAGACTGAGAGACTCATCAATATGTATAGACATCTCAGAGGTGCGTGTCAAGAGGATGGTGCCAGACTCTTTTCAGTGGTGCCCAGTGACAGGATAAAGAGCAAACAGCCATAAGCTACAACACAGGAAGTTACACCTCAGCATGAGGAAGAACTTCTTTTCCTTGAGGGTGGCAGAGCACTGGTACAGGCTGCCCTAGTAGATTGTGGATTCTCCCTCTCTGGAGACATACAAAATCCACATGGACGTGTTCCTGTGCACCTGCTCTAGATGACCTTGCCTTGGCAGAGAAGTTGAGCTAGATGATCTCCAGAAATCCCTTACAGCCCCTAATCATCCTGGGATTCTGTTAAACTAGTGCATTTTTTGTATAATGTGTATAATTCTGTGCATGAGTGTAGATAGACGCTTCATCTTCTTCTTTAACTACTTCCCGGGTCTTCTTTTTGTAAGTGTTAGTTTCCTAAAGTACTTTTATCCCTTAAATATTTAGGGAAAAATGGGGGAAGAGAGGCAGACTTTCAATGCAGTTTTTCTCCAAATTGAAATTTGAGTGATGGTACTTCATGTGAGTTACAAGCATGGAACTGTACGAATTGAGTCCTTGAATTATGGTGGAGAACAACAGCATCTTTGATAATTTTTCATAAAATTTAGGGCAAAGAAGAAGCATGATATCATTATGATATGACCTCTTGTAATTGCAGACCTGTAATTTTCATCTAGTCAAACTGGACCAGGCTTTTAATATTTTATGTCATAAAATTTTTGTTTGATGAGATGAAGAATCTGCCACTCCACTCAGCAGCAGTTCCAATGACTTAACATTCACATTGTTCATACCAAAAACGCTATGTATTTACTTAAAAGAGATATTGATAGCAGCTGCTGTCAGTTCTGTAAATGAAAATGGAATTTATTTCTAATTTCACTACAAATAAAAACAAATCAATGCTGAAGAATTAAAATAAAAATTATATTAATGTTTGAGAGACAAGAAAATCTTGAGTGGAGTAGATAATTTTTTCTCCAAAACTAGATAGAAGACTAAAAATGTTTATTAGAATTTTATTAAGTCAGGAATGCTCTAGGTTGCCATTATCCCCTTAGCAAGATTTTTTTGTTTCATTCAGTGAATATAGGGTTCTCAGAAGAACGTCTTGTATTAAAAGTTTCAGTGTTTACTTCTTCTTTTTTGTTATTTACTTTGAATTGGTACTGCACAGGAAATCCTGAAATGTTTTTAAAAAAAGATTTTTAAAAAGTGCTGTCCACTGGAATTTTTGTTTGATCATAATTAATTATGTTTAATATCACTAAATTCTGAGTGATCAATAATCTTAATACAAAATGAATGCTACTAACTGTTACTTATGCACCTTTTCATTCCTATTGTAGCCTTACAAGGTATAATAAATATATTAAAAGTGCTTTAGACAATCTAACTGTGAAGAAATATCCTTTTGCTGTTGCAAGTTTCCCTGGTTTTTCTTCTTTTTTTCTTTAATTTTGTTTTTTGTTGGCAAGCAGTCTTCTTGTTTTTAATTTTAGCTGCCTTTTAATGTTTTTTTGATTTCTAATTATCAAACTCCTTCTGAAACAGTCTTCTCATATCTCTCACTGAATGGAATTTCTCTGTATAAACCCTCATAGATGCTGACTAGTACTTTGTCATGTATAATCTGTTCAGTGCTCTGATGTTTTTTTTTTTATTATTATTTCACTGAATCCTCAGAGCAGCTTGAAATCCAGCAGCACTCACAATCACCACAGTGACTATGATAGCCTCTCAAAATATGAAAAAAATGCACCAAATCGAAATTTTTTGGAACACATGCAGTCGTAGATTTTAAAAGGATCCATTCCCCAAAATATGAATAGCTTTACAGGACTGGGAATCCTTGTTTTCCACTTTGTCTTTTTCAGACATATTATTTAGCATCTGGAAGTATTTGTTAGTCAAAATGTTAGTCAACTATAGTGATGAAATTTAATTACTATTGGATAAAAGTGTCAATCATAAAATATATGAAATATACGGGAACTCTTGTTCTGCTACAAAAATGTTTTATAAGCCACATGCATGTTATTGAAATTAAGTTTGTGTATAATAGAGAGTAGCATCATAGATGCTCTCAACCAGCTCCACAAATCAAGCGATTGCTTCTGACACAAAATCATCTGTAGTGGTGATATGTGCCCAAAGTACAGAAAGGATTTCATACTGATAAGAAGTACAATTCTTCTGGAAAATACTGCATGCCACACTTCAGCAAACGTTCTCCAATACTGTGGTGAAATAAGATTTTCTTTTTTTTTTTTTAGTTCAGAGCTGCCTATCGGTGTGAATGTAGATGAGATGGATTTTAATTAAATTTTGTTCTTCATTCTGTGATCTGCCATCTGATTTATATTGGTTTTCTGGACCTACACACATTTTCAGAGACGGTGTTTGTGCCAAGTGAATCTTTCTGAGACTGCATCTGCAATGACATGTTTTTAACCCTGCTGTCACATTGAGGATTTTCCCAGTAACTTCACTGAAACTAAATGAGCCTTTGCATGCAGTGAGGATGGAACAGAGCTCTCTGTCTTCATCTAGACATAAACATCTGTCAATGACCAACTTCAATAAACACTGATATTTAAGTTTTCCTTCCTATATTAAAGGTTTAGATATTCAGTACCATTAAAAAATCTATTTATAGACAGACAGACAGACAGACACACACACATACACACACACATATGTATCATTACCATGTATCACTATTTAGATTTCTAAAGCTGGAAATTATTTGTGAAAGTAAAAATTTCAGGAATCTATGCACAGACATTCTGGGTTACGGACGATACAAGAAACATGAGGAACAATGTGTGTGTGTTGACAGCTCTTGATCAGTCTCTTTCAAAAGGGAGTGGCTTAAATGCCCTTACAATAAAGCAGAGAATATTGCTGTATGAGAAAAGGGTCACAAGTGTTTCTATTTGAACTATCTAAACTCACACTCAACTGCGGCCATCACAAAAATTCACCTCCTCTCCAGTCAGCAACTTTGATTTCCTTTTACCAGTTCTACCTAGTAAGTTATTTTTCTTCCAGATTAGAGTGATTTTTTGCGCTAATTTAATCTGCTGCATCCAGATTTCTTGTAAAAACACATCTGAAAGTAACAGTTAGATTTTTTATGGCCAGATATGAAGGAAGAGAGTGAATTGTCTTACCTCACTGTTGTTCCTGATGTGATCCTTGCACTGCACAGTACATTGCTTTATGTCACTTTTATGTCATTGCTTTATTCCACTCCTTAGTAAAAACAGTATTAGCAAAAGTTGCAAGGTCTGAGCTGTTTTGTTGGAGCTTGCTGCAAAGGTCTTGGGACAGCACACTGTAACATAACACTAATCTTGTAAGACTGGCAGCTTATAGAAAAGCCTTTATATTTAAAGTCTAAAAGTTTTAATTCTTGAAGTTAATAACTTGAAAATTCCAACATGCCCCTTATTTTTCTACTGGGGTATGTAGTACTATGTAATATTGTTATACAGACCACTTTTCGTCATCTAGATCAGCACATGCTGTGTCAGCAGTAAGATTTTTAGGCTAAAATTCTGCATTAGAAGCCTACTGACTTGGTTAAAGCTTTCTGCCAACAGTCAAAAAGCAGAAAGAAAGTTGCAGGAGTCCCATGACAGCCGAAAGGATGTGTGTTTCCAGCAATGCAGTACACCTGAACACCAGCTTGTGCCTTACTAGTGACTTGGACTTCCTCTTGCCATAAAAACTCAGATATACATCTTCTATACAGAAGATATACACCTCCTATACAGGTGGGAAACTGTTTGTGGCCAGCTGGACAGGAATAAATACACAGCAGGGAACTGCAAAGGCTGTAAAGAGAAGACCTGATGGGACTCTGCCCTAGTCTTTAGGACAACACTCACATTTCTATATGTAATCACAGAATGTCTGATGCCCTCATCACATTAGCTAGGAGCACATGTGGAAACGGAAAAGACAGGAAAGACTGGGACACCTTGTCAGGCAAAGAGCCCTTGACTCGTTTTTTATGTCTATATTCTGCTATCAGTTTTTAGCTACATATTCAAGGGCCTTTTGAAACTATACTTTTCAGTAGTTGGATTTCATAATTTTTAATTTTCTGTACAAAGTCTTATAAAGAACTATTGAATTTTGCTGTTTTCATTTGCATCCAGAAGCAACCACAAAATACGAATTCCTTTATATTGACTAGATATAGGGGGATCTTGTGTTTTGAGTTTGTGAACAAAATTTCACGGCTTTGAACTGATCTGGAAGTAAGTCCAACCTATTAAATAACTAAAACCATAATGCTAATTATAAAAATAATATCAAAACTCTTAGGTCAGCCAAAATTTATGCTGTAGCTTACATTTTTGCTGGAAGAAAAATGAAAGTTGAATGTAAAATCAAACCAGTTCGATAACTCTTGCTTTTAATGGGCCATAAAATTTAATAGATGCCCTTTTAAAGGCAGTCTCCAATATTATATCGACCATAACATGAACATTGAGACATCTATTTATCCTAGAGTTTAAAAGAAGTTCAGATTCACAATTCATTTAGAATCACAGAATATTTTGTGTTGGAAGGGACCACCAGAGATCCTCAAGTCTAGCACTTAAACCAATGACCCCTACAGGGATCACACCCACACTCTTGGTGTTATCAGCACCACGCTGTAACGAACATCTTTTTCAATACCATTGTTTCTTTTCTCACAATAAATTATCATGATTTACGTGTAGTACTTTTCTTGGGAAAACTGCTGTTCACTAGAGACTTGGTTGAGCTCAAAAAAGTACATTTAATTTATAACTGCATGTTTCACTTGAATAAGATTGATGTCGCCCAACTCCACTAAATATGAACTGAGAGAATGAAACCTATTTTCTTCAAAAGTATTAGAAATACACCAGGGAACATTAGACACAGGACTGTAAACCCTCTCCTGTTGCGACAGACAACGTTCCTTACCTAAAGAAGGGAAAATACAGAAGTTGTTCTACTGTACTTACAAATGCATTCTCAAAAGCAGTAGATTAACACATCAGTTTGGATGTTCAGTTTAGTATGCTGTTTAGGCAGTAACCGCCTTCAGAAAATGTGTATTTGTGCCCCTTGGAAAGAATTGTACTAGAGCTGAGATAGCAATGAACATGTCTTGAGTAACCTATTAATTTTGAGATGTCTTCTCCAAAGTTGACATAGGAAAGGTTCTATTTGGAAATAGTTCCTCTAGCTTTGGACTCATCATTCCTTTTAAAATAGGTGCTGGTCCATGGTTAACTCACCTGAGCACAGATCATATTATGATTTCTATCTGAAACTGTCTGTGACAAGCACAATTCCTCTCTGTAGAAAACAGGGAAAGGAAGATGGAGGAACATAAACTTCTGATGCTTTGGTATGAGGAGAGAAATCCATGAAAGACTGTGCTATGGTATAAAAGCTGGGTTTTACATTCCTGTTGATTGTGCATGTGCTTATTAATACTCCTTCACGTTTTGACTCAGCACTGCCTCAGGAGTGTAACTGAAGGTGATGTAAAGAAGAGAATAACTTGTGTATGTCTTATAGGGTCTTCCCATCACCATGCCCTTATCCAGCAACCTACCCATGCATGTGCAATAAACTGTCTTGACAAATATAGATCTGCTGTGACCAAAGTGTCCTCTATTTGTTTTTGTGAGTAGGTGCACTGCAGATAAATTCTGTGTATTTTCTTAATTCCCGAAGTAAAACTATTGGGGCTTTACTAGGAAAGAAGCATCTTATCCTGTGACCGCTGTGACAATCACTAGATTTTCCTTCCCAGATGTAAATTACCTTCCATTTCCAGAAGATAATTTCTCTATCTCTTAACTAAATCTTTGCAAAAAACACAAGGAAATGAAATAAAACATTTACATAAAAAGTCTTAAACTACACTATATTAAATAGATGTTGCATGCATTTTGAGGTATTTGGGGTGATGCTGATAAATTCCAGCTCCATTTGCCACAGGACATTGATGTAAAAACAAGCATATTGGTTTTGGTTGGAAAGAATTCTATTAAAGATAAATAAAAATTTCCATTTGTTTTGGAGTTCGTGAGGCAAAAAATACAACCAATGAGAGTCATTAACAGCCCTGTAAACACACAGTGCAGAACTGGATGGTTGGAAGCTGTGTTGAAATAGATTCAGAAGATGAGAAATTATGACAGCTCAAAATTTCACAGCTGAATTCAACCAGTATATCTTGAAAGAGCCTTTGCTTTCGATAAGAAGCAGAACATTAAAGAGCTGCTTCAAGCATTTTTGAGGGGATTTTTTAAATGTATGAAGTTAAAAACAGATATGCAATACTTTTTTCAGCTGCTCAGTTCTTGGATAAAATAGTGGCATCAGTGCTGAAGAGAAATTTATATTAAAGGACTATTAAAAAAAATGGGGGGGGAGGTGTCCTTTACAAGGCTAACCCTTCAGGTGAGTTAATATGGATCCCAATTTGAGGGACTAATTTTTCTCCATACTACAGTAAATAATAAAAATCTGGATTTACTTTGATTCATAGCATCTGTCTCAGGCATGTCTGCTACTAAGCTCCCTGCTTGGAGCGATACCTTCTCTTTGGAGTTCTAAACTCCTCCTATACATTACACACAATTTTGATGCCCCTTCAGGAAGCTGTTACAGGATTGGAGACTCTGCATGCTTGGGGGCATCCTAAAGTCCCTTAAAAGTCAGGAGTCCAGCCTTTGGATTCAGTATGCTGTATACATATTCACCCTATGTCAGAGCTGAGACCCTGTCACCCAAAGAGAGCTGTTGCCTGCTGGGCAGGACCAGGATCAGAGGCTGTAAGGTATTCAGCTCAAGGCAGCAGCCTGGAGCCTGGATGGAGCTCTGTGGGTCTAGTCTCTTCTATCCATTTCAGCTCCCAAATGAAAGCATTGCAGTGGCACTTCATGTCAGCAAGAAATCAGAATCTATTTGCATATCTAGCCCTTGCAATGAAACTAGGTTGTCTAAAACATTTTTAGGCCTTTTTTCCCCCAACTATGCAAGTGTTGAATGGCTTCCCAAGTATTTTACATTTATTCAATTAGTCAGATGGATTGTTTTGTTGGTTTGTTTTTCAGTCTCGTATTGTAGTTGGCTGTTTTTCTCATAACTTGGCTGCTAACATCTCTCACTCCAGACTCGTAGTGCTGCTGGTTTAGCCAGGTGCTGGCCGGTGTTGCCAACTGAAGCATCTCAGGGATAAAGCTATGCTTTTCAGAAGTGTGCCCTTAATTCCATCTTCTGAGAATGTTCCCTTGGAGGCTTTGGCAGCACTGCTTTCTCTATGAACTAGTTGGCCTGGATACAAATTCTTCCATTCTTTCGTCAGTGTGATCTGAGAAATAGAATTTTCATTATCCTCCCCTCTCTTGTCTGTGTGTAATGACTTGGGTATTATAGTTTTCCCCAGTCAGTTTACAGAACATATGATCGTGGCATTGCTGTGGTGTGATGACTTTTATGGGTTTCCTGCTGTTAGAGTTTTCAAGGTAAATTGTCAGTACAAATTGCTGTTTTTCTGTGTTTGTGCTTGAAGCTTTTTTCTTGTGCATGCATCACTATACTCTTACCTAATATTACTTTGTCGGGCTTTTAACATTTCAAGTATGATATGTAAGTGGACAAAAATATTTTTATAACTTTGGTGATCAAAGTCTCTTTTAATGAAATAGCTTGGTCTGGGAGTTAATCTCTCCTCTAAATACTGAAACAAATTATGACCTACTTATTTAGAGTAGCTGATGATATTTTGGCCTTTCATATTATCTGCATATCTCTTTATAATATGTATTGAACTTTTCAAACACTGATTTGTTTTTTTCCTGTAAACCAGAAAGCATTTTTGTCTACTCGACTTCTTTCAAACAAAGATGACTGAAAGGAAAAAACCTGTGCAACCTCAAGCTAATTTAATTATTCTCACGTTCTCTGAAAACCAACATAAGCTGTTTATTGAGGCTCATAAGGTCTCTCCTGCTCTGTTAAAACATCTTTTAAATTACACCTGAAGATTTTTAGCTTTTAAATATTTTCATATATTTGTAGCTTTGAAGATTGCTAATACATGATTGTAGCTTCTAGTGCTTTTCCTATCCTTTTACCCTACATTTTAGCACACTGCAGTGCTTTGTAATTCTTCTCTTCCTATGAAAGTTCATATATGGAAGAGCAGCTTAAGGACACATTTAAATACTGATGTCACTAATCTAACATTTTATTTCCTCACAGATGTTTTCCATCACACAAATGGAATCACATCACAACACTCAGCAAATTTATGTTTGAATCAAGAAACGCAGCACCCTAGTCTTACATTATTCCTCCCGTATTTTCAAACTGCATTAGTCCCATTTATTACTTTATCCCAACTTAACAGGTTCAACTGAACTTCATATTCTGTAGCAGATTGATTTCTAGGTTATACCAGCTTAGTCAACATAACATGTCTAGATTTTATATAGTCTGGCTACAAAAGATAAAGGGCAAACAAAAATAAAAATTCATTAGATATTGTCCTCATTCTGGCCAGGACAGGGTTAATTTTTGCAGTAACCAGGAGGGCTCACGGCTAGGACCTCGAGGTTATCCCATACCATCTCACTGTGTTATGACTTCATCAGCATAAGAAATCTTCTTCTAGGTCATCGAATCCTATTCTTTCAGATTTCATCTGGTTGCTATATTTTCAAAATTGTTCTAACAAAGACTAACCAAGATTTACTATTGTTAGCAGATTGGGTTTCTCAGTCTCACAGATTTAGGCCTTTAAGCAATACTTTCTGTACAAGATGCTCTCATCAGAGACCTGAAAGGGGCTGTGCTATATTCTAAGTGCACAAGGTAAATTTAATTGTTACTCTATCATTTTACACTTAAAGTAAAGCAGATGCTGTGGTTCAAGAGGAAAAGAGACAAGAGTAGTTTTGCAATTTGTGCATGTTATGTATGGAAGTAAATCACCAGTTTTCATGGCAAATTTCTGGAGTCACATATTTTTTCTAAGAAGCGAAATCTATTTCCCCTAAATGCAATTTCAGATACTGTTTCTTTATAGTATATCTGCTAGCTTACTATTGACCAATTTATGCAATCTGTAGCGGTATCAGAATACAGTGTTTGGTCTATAAATGCCACAAATTTGTTGACAAAATCTCAGGTGTTTAATTTACTTGTTGTGCAGATATTTCAACTAATTTTGCTTTGTAAGAGTTTTACAAATTACTTGATTCAGAGGGCCAAAGAGTCTTTAGATGATCTGTGATTACATTGTCTTAGACAACCACTTGTATGGACATTTTTCCTGGCTAGGAGTGACTTGAGTGAAGATGCTTATAACATTCCAAACTTTATTCCACTTAAAAGTGGTGTTCTATGAAATTTCAATTGTATAACAATAAGTCAGTCAATTGTTAATTGATAACCATCGTGCTTCTTCACATCATGTGTGTATGTGTCCTTTAGTGTTGGAAAGCCAGCAGGCTCTGAAAGGAGTGAACCACAGCAATATCCAGCAAGCAGACTGAGGGCTTGGATTGCGGCCTTCCTTTCCTTTTTTCTTCTTCTCAGCTGTCCAGCTTCATATACACCAAATACAGACACTGAAAGCAGGAAACTATCACATTACTTGTTACCCTATAAATCCACATCCCCTACTGTAGATGAGTAAGTGATTGTGCCAGGTAGTAGGGTGGAGGTTGCTGCAGGGGTGGCTTTTGTGAGAAGCTGCCAGAAGCTTCTCCCATGTCCAGCAGAAGACTGGGAGACTGTAATTCTGGCATTTTCTGGCTCTCAAATTTTCAGAGTTAATTAGGAATTTTAATATAGTTTTTGTGTGCTTATAAAAAAGAGATAGTTATGTTCTAATTATATTGAATTACATGTTTGGAAATGGGAACAAATTACTTGTAGTAACCAAACATCTATTCCAGCAGAAGAGGGATCCATGCTGGAGCAATTAGTGAGGAACTGCAGGTAAGGGCTCACACTGGAGACGTTCATGGAGGAACTCCACACTGGAGCAGGGGAAGAGTGTGAGCAGTCCTTGCCCCAAGGAAGGAGTGGCAGAGACAAATGCAATGATTTGACTGCAACCACTTGTGCTGCTTGGTGGCAGGAGGTTGAGAAAATCAGGGGTGAATTTGAGGCCCAGAAAAAGGGAGACATTGGAGGAAGGTGTTCTTTAAGATTGGGGTCTATTTCTCATTACCCTACTCTGATTTGACTGGCAATATATTAAACTAATTTTCCTAAGTCATAAACCTGAGGTTGTAGTGAACTGGAGTGCTGCCAGAAAAGTGTTCAGTCTGTTCAGAAATGTCACTTGGGGAATTTAAGAAACTGTTTTGGTCATGACAGTTGAGCCGTGTCTGGGTTCTGCGGCTGTGAATTTGCTGTGTGGTGCTAGGAAAATTGCATAAACAAAGTGCCTGCAGCAAGTCACTGATGTCTTCCGTATCTCTGTTTATGGAACTTGGGTTCTGGAAAGCATGAATAATTGAAGCATTTTAGCATTCATGCTAGGAACATGAGAAGTCTCTTACATTGTTGAGAACTTTCAAAAATTCAGGTGGCTCAAATGCATAGTCATGTTAATGATTTTAGCATAAATTTGTCTATGCCCACCTCTGATATGTTAAATAGCGTTAATAATGATCTCAAGTAATTTTTGTGTCAGATGGGAATTGTGGTGATAAATGATGTGATAGGAAAACCACAGAAAAGCCCATGACAAAATTAATATAATTTAGATAATGTGCAGTTAATAATGCATTGATCCACACAGTGAATGATAAAATAACCCCCAACATTAACAAGAAAACCCAAAACTCCAGCACTGAATAGCTCCACAGTCAGTGAATACCATCCATCTCAGGAACTGAATTAATTTGGGGCAGTATATTGGTGATAGTATTCAATTCATGATGTGAAACTTACACCATAAAACACAAAGCACTTAAAGGTAGAGTGTAATTCCAGCATTTTCTGGCTCTCAGATTTTCAGAGTTAATTAAGAATTTTTAATATAGTTTTCATGTGCTTATAAAAAGGAGGTAGTTATGTTCTAATTATATTCAATTGAATGTTTGGGAATGGGAACATATTTCTTGTAGTAACCAAACATGTATTCCAGTTCTCAAAAGAGATAATACAATATGTTCTTGACTCACTGGATCACATCTAATGTTCTGGCAAGACTTTCCAAATAGATTTATAGTTAAGAAAATGAGATGAGGCATCAAGATACTCTGAGTCATTATTAGTGCTCTATGACTCAGTATTCTTTGCTTCAAAACAATGAAACATCCTTTCAGAAGATACAACAAAGCAGCTCTTTTGAATTTTTTGTTTTAAACAATAGCTCACTTAGCAAGCACATTTTCATCTACAAGGATGTTATTAGGTAGAATTTTATATAACTAGATGACAAGCTCTTGTGTCTGAAAATATTTACTTTGTGTAAAAATATATTAATATATAGAGAATATTTCTAAAGGATATAATTATATTCACTTACTGCTTGCTTTTCATTCTAAGATGTGTTCGTTGTCTAGATTCTTTTTTCTAAAGTCTTAATCAAGGAATTTAATTTCTTTAATTAGTTTGTTCTCCATTAGAATTATATTATATTATATTATAATTTTAAGTTATTAAATTTGTTGGTTTTCTACAGTGCTATACTGTGAGGAAGACAAAATTTAGAACAATCTTTGCAGAATAACATTTCATCCATTGTCCTGCTTCTGTGTAAAGAACAGACTAGTCTTTAAATTGTGATTTAAATGGAAAATCTATTGCTCTTTTATAATTTAAAGACTGATTTTATTTATGTGAAGGGATATTTCAGAAGTATACACTTAGGGTGTCACTCTGATTCTTGAATGTGTTGCATCATCCAAGAGGGAAAAAGGGACAAAATGGGGATCCACTAATTGAGAAATCCCTCAAAATCCTCTGAATGAGGATGTTTAAGAGATAAACTTTGAGAGTCAAGTCATGGTCCTCTTCTGGAGCTGGTGGTGCACTTGAACACAGAAAATAAATTTTAATAGAAATTTAACCATGTCCAAGAAAGCTTGATGCTGGCCCAAGTCTGACATACTGCCTGTCAACTCCTATCCCAGGAAACATTTTCTATGCCAGTGGATTGGCATATAGCCCATATAACCTCTGTGATAGGGTGGGCATTTTGGTGGTGTGGTTTTTGTCTAAGCAGTTTTAAAGCACAGGCACGGCCTACAGAATTGTCTTCATTTTGGCCCTTTCAAACGCAAGTAAAACTTCTCAAATAGTTTTCTGATATGGTTAAATGTATTTTTTTTTTCTTGCAACAGCTAAGAATTCTTTTAATGTGGAATTATTTTAAACTTGCTACATACATTTTGTAACTTTTATTTGTTCTGAATTTTCTATACTACATGAGACCCTAATGGTTGTTCCCATATACTAATTAATTTCTTCTTTAGATGGCAGGGCATTTTTCAAAAATTTTGAGGAATGTTGTAGGTATTTTATATACAAATTAAATATTTGAATACAGCTTTGGCTTAAAGAGCTCTTATTCCTTCTCTTATTATTTTTAAAGAAATACTGCTGTCTGTCAATGGATAAAAATTGATGAATTACATTTTTTACTTCTCTAATTTACAGCAGTTCAGATATAAAGGCAGAATTTCAATGTCTCTTTTTTCCTACTCTTGAATCTACTTGGAGATTAATCTCATACCTAAGTAATGCTAAGTTATCAATCAGTCATGCTGCTAAATGTCAAAGGCAAAGGAACACACTGTGCAGTGACTGAACTCTTGTTCTAAAGAAAAAATACTCTATTTCTATAAGAGAATGAAGAAATGTTTTAATTTTTAAATGATATTTACTTGAAAAACGGTAGACAGTTAAATTCCATGTTGTGTTGTTGAAAAAGCTTATTTAAAAAAAAATGAACTGATTTCAGTTGTACTCATAGACTGACAAAGAGGAAAAAAGCCTGCTACCTAACAAGAGAAGGGCATTAAAATACGAGACTACTAAGAGTGATGACTCAAAGAGGCTGTCAGTGAGATAACAGATGAAAAGACAGAAGAGTGTAAGGCCAGAGGACTAAATATTTCAAGGTTTCTTTAGCTGTAACACAATCAAAGATGCCTCCCTTCCACTCCCTTTCCTCATGCTGGCACGTGTTTGATTGATGCAATTAATACAGTGTTTAATGTTTAAAATAAATGTTCTCAGGCACTTGTATTTCCTGTTGTCCAGGAGCTAGCAGAAACATTAACTGAATTACACAAGAACTAGGAAGGAAGACTCTGAGAAGCACAATGCTTTCTTGGTACCACTGAGAAAATACTGCTGCTCATATTTCTTTTCTTTTGCCCTATCTACTGTGTTTTATTACTGCTAAAACCTCTCTGCGAGAAAGCTCAAAATAACAGGAAATATTTTCAAGTGTGGAAAGCTTGGGTAGTTTTATGATCCCTATTGTACCATATACTTTGGAAAGTATATCTTCACACTGATATTTGCTAATTCCAAACTTTTTGAGTGTGTTCAGGATGTTGGGAACAGTCATGTTGTTGGAGTCATCAAACTAACTGCTCTAAGTGATGCTAGAAGCACAGCCCCACCCTTCTCTCTACCTGCCACTCTCCCTGACACTCTCCAACTTCACAAGCACATGCAGACAGACAGATCCCTCCACTACCACCATGGACTCTGTGTGCCTGGCACACCTGGCCAGATCATGGCTCCTTTCCTGCTTCACAGTCCCTGAGTCACCAGCTGGTCCAGCTTGATGCTAGTTGGCAAATTTACCTCTCATGAATCCACATTCTCAAGTCCTCTGCAGCACATGGACCTCCTGTTGACCTATTACCCTGGCCCAAAACTAAGGGTCCCTTACTTGCTATGGAGTTCAGCTTTAAATTTGAGAGGAAGTTCTCCAGACCCAAGCCCACAGAAGTGCAGACTCAGCTGGTTTGAGTAAGAGGCAAACACTTGTCAGCCCCCAGCAGCTGGCAGCAGGCACACAGGCTGTGCCCTGTAGTAGTGCTCCAGCTGTCTCTACAGAAACCCTCACTCACCTCACTCACACCAGTCCTCCCTGAAGCAGGGTTTGGGAACACACACTCCATTCCAGCCCCTGCAGCTGGCAGTTAAAGACCCCAGCTCATTTCAGTAGCTGTTGCTAAGACCCCACTTGCTGCAGTAGCTGACACCACAGGCCGGGGTGCCTACACCCCAGTCTGGCGCCAGTACCTGACACCCAGTCCACTCAGTCCACCAGGTATGCATGCAGGGCACACATACACATGGGATAGAGACTGAGATCGTGCAGTGAGAGAACCAAGAAAAGAATTAATGAGATTATAGGACAGACTGGTGATCAGGCGCAGACAAGTGTACTGACCGATCTCATTCTACGTGAAGCTGGCCCCTTTTATACCCTTTTCTGTCTACTACCCCTCCCAGATTGCCTTCACTTGTGCATGGATTCATCAGGTGGCATAGTACCCCTGCCCTCCCCACCTGCAGTATCCTCTTCTTTGCCTCCTTACCAGTTCTAAAGGCTCAGATTGCCTGCAGTTCCTTGGTAGCCCATCAATTAGTGTGAATGAACAGGTACATTTCTGCTTATTGTCTCCATTAAGGCTAATTGTTCAGATTTGATATCTCTGTTTGTCTCTCTCCCTTATCATCACAATTTTGAAAGGTCATTAGTCAGACAACCATACTGAAGAAAAACAAAACCTTTTCACCTCCACACCAATTAGGGTGATTGGCCGGGTTTATTCTTATCACGACTTCCCTTATCAACAGCCACTCAGGTTTGCCTCTGTAAATCCTTGTTTATGGCTCCTTTGTCCAGGTACCCTTAAAAGAGCAGATATTATCCTTCTACATACCCTTGCAAATTGTTTTTTTAGATTGTTTTTTTAATTAGTAAAATTATTTACATACAAATTGGATTTTAGTTTTTTTTTTAATTAGTAAAATGATTTTACATATAAATTCTTATTTACTGCAAGCTTTTATAGCAATGGGTTAGCGATCTGTAAACAGCTCCTCCTTTGGACCTCAAGATTTGGTTTCTTCAGTGCATCTAGTCAGAATAGACATTAACCTGAAATTCTTTGCAACTGTTTTGGGTATATATATACATATAATTAATTTGAAATGTTGTCAGTGATATATTGATTATGGGAATACAGGTCTCTCTGGCTTATGTTTTCCTTTTTGCCATGGGATAATCTAGAATTATGTTTGTAGAATTACTCCATATTTATGAAATGTTTTTGAAATCAGGCTGTGTCCGGTGTCTTTGACCACAGTCACTGAAAACTGTAAACTTTACAAATTTGTGCTTCATTTACCAAACAAATAAACTTTATACTTTCATGCTTAAAACAGTAGTCGCATTGTCGGGTACAAGACTAATGGGTTCAAAAGTGCTATCGAAATTATTCGGCATCCATATTGTGGGCTACAAAACTGAAAGATAACACTGAGTGAGAAGATAGAAAGATCTCTTAGCCTGGTAATAGTAGATTTATTTCCACCTTTTGAAGAATGTCAGAAAAACTGCCACACTAAAAATGTTGACTGACAATTTAATCACTGACATCTAAAGAACTTACAATTAATTTTTTGTGTGCAGTTCCAGAAAGTATTTGCAATTAGAAAAGTGTTTATCTTGCTGAGGAAACGAGGGAGACTTGGATAAGATTAGATCACAAATTTAGTTAAAGGAAACAAAACAAAATACACCCCTCAAGAAAAGACACCTCAAAAAAAAAAAACCCAAAAAACCAACCAGTCAAAAAAAACCCCCAAGAACCTAAAGAAACAGACCCCAAGAAACAGAGAACCAGAAGTTAAAAAAAGTCTTAGAGATTGTAGAAGAAAAGACAGATAATGATGTACTCCCCATTCCTCAGAAGTCAAAGATAAAATCATCCCTTCCTTTATTTAGACTTTTATCTCCTCTCAGTTGAATTTAGCCTGCCTTTTTGTCCTGTTCGAAGAGTAGACAAAGTAGGTAGAAAGAACAGACACCTCCCAGCTTGCTGTGAAGTCCTCCTGCTTTGTACACAGGGCACATCTTTGTCCATTTCCATGTTCTGTGTGAACCTGTGGTGCATTTTCCCATCCATCTCTTCTCTTGGTGATACCTTTGCCTGATGTATGCAAAAGCAGGATATGACGACTGCTGCATAAAATGAACAGGAATTGCCTGCCTATATCCAAACAGGTCTACGTGTTTGCTGAGTATGTTCTGCGTGCTCTTTTCTTTCACTGACTCTATTTATGAATAACAGAAGCAGAATTCTTTTCCAGAGCAAAGATACCAAGAGTATTTGGATAGTAATGTAATCTTCTGTGTCTAAGTAAAATCTAAGACAAAATTCATTGGCCCCAACTACCCCACAGCCAGATGTTTCAGACCTTGAATTACAGTTTGGAACAGGTAATTTACTTCTTGGAGTACTGGGCATATGTTACAGCTGGAGTTTCATGATCATCTAATTGACAAAAAAGGAAGTCAGTTTGTTTTTCAGTGGGCAAAAACTGTCTTTACAGCTCAAGATTCTTTGGTTTCATGTAAGTCGTCATCTCATGTTACATTTTGTTCTGTTGTGTTTCCATTTGACTAATTAAGATAATGAAAGAGGCAAGAAATAGAATTTGTGGGATAAATATGATTAAGTAACACATTAGTAAAATTCTTTGGTGTTATATCCAAACCAAATTTTTCTCAGTGGATTCCTGTTAGAAGGAAATTAAGGAAATTAGAAGGAAATGAAGCCTAGAGAGATAAGTTTCTTTCAATACTCTTCAGTGAATCATTTAATTTTGTTAGGCTTTCATACTGCCACTAATAACATCGCCTGAAAAAATGCCTTTTCCTTTCAGAAGGCTTGGAAGGGCTTGGGTGGGTGGTGGCTTCAATGCAATCTGCTTAAGTTAAAAAAAACAAAGGAAGAAAAGAATGTGGTACGTGCTTTAGCTAGTTATAAACCACTGCATTGTGCTTATATTTCAGAAACAATATTCTGTTGAAAGAGCTTTCTCTATTATTTTCTGGCTGTGTACAACAACAGCTAATAAGTTCTGTCTAATGTTTCATTGCTCTGATGTAAGATAAGAGGAAAAAAGCCTATGGGTAAGAATTAGATCTTCAAAGTTGTTTCTCTTGACTTTAAAAAAGCTTTGGACATGGTCGCCCACAGCAGCCTGTGTTGGGAACTAACAGTCTGGAGGGGAGTAATACAGAATGAATGAAAACATGGTTGGACTGTGGCTGGTGCTTTTCCTGGAGGTCACTAACAACTGGAGCACCTCTGGAGTGTCTCCTTGAAGTTGGCCTGTTTCTTATCTCTATCAGTGACCTGTAGGAGGAAGCAAGGTACCCTGGTACTTTTCCCAAGTCTAAGGATGACAACAAACGAGGGGCAGCAGCTGACAAGCCGGAAGGCAGGGCTGCTGTGCAGAATGTCCTGGGCAGGCTGGAGAAACCGGCCAACGGAGACCTTGTAAAGGTGAGCAAGAGCAACACAGGCCCTCACGGTCACTTTTGTCTATGTAAATATAGACAAGAAAAGGTGATTAGAAGGACAGAGACAGGCTCTTGTCTTGTGGGCAGGAGGTTAGATTGGAGGCCCCTCAAAGTTTACCTGATCAGCCTGGATTATTTTATGATTTTATGAGCTCCAAAAGTACATAGTGACACTAGGTATTTGGATTTTAGGAAACCAGTATTTTTTAGGCAAATTTGTGTGCATGACCTCTTGAGCTTAATACATTAATTATAAAATTTCCATTGTCAACAATAGGTCAGAAGTTTATTTTTTTCGGTTTTTTTATACAGAGATCACCTACATCATCACCTTCCCTTCTCTGTCGTGTCATACAAAATCTTTATATGTGTGGAAATTTATATCTATACTTTTGCACTGTTTAATTTTCTTTATATGTGTTATTTTTCAACTGTTGCCCATTGACATCAACTGAAGAATGAGGAAGAATTTTTTGTAATTTTAAATAGGAGCCTATCAGTAGGGGTATTTTAATTAAGTAGGGGTATTTCACGACCAGGTACTTTTGTCCTTTATCTTAAAAAAGGCCAACTCTTCTCCTTAATGATGACAAAACCATGATTGATTTCTGACAAGAGAAAAAAATTATGTATGACTTGCACTGCAAAGAGTTTTCCTTTGAACTAGAAACTTCTTTAATATAGATGAGAACTATTCTCCTGAAACTTTAAGATAATAACTCTAATTAGGGTTCATTTGAATTTTTAGCACCTGCAGTTTGAATGAGGATGTAAATGAAAGGAATATTTTTCACATTTTTAAAGGGTACAAGTATGTGTGTGACAAAAAGGAAGAATGTATTTTTTTAATTTAAGGACATTTTTTCTTTCTTTTTTTTTTAAAGCGATTTAGATTAGTTTGAAAGGATTTAAATATGCTGTTTTAAGAATTTCAAAAATATATTTGTCATACAAGCCCTATAAAACAACATGCCTTCAAAAATTTAAACAACAACAAAAAGACTTATGTGATACTCAATATTGGTGACATGGCAATTACATCTGATAATAGAAATAGAATAGAAAATGTTCTGTTTGTGATTCAAGTAAGTGGGTGCTTCAGTTCCCTGTAAAAGAATTCTGTAAGCATATGGGCATCTTGTCCATTATCTTTACTTGAAAAAATAAAATTATTCAACTTGGTGATTAATGGTGTGCAATAGCTTGTGTTTAGTGAAAAAAAAAATCAGGTAATTTAAAAATTAAATTTATTAATTTTATCAAGTAATGAATTCATCAGCACACCATGTTGCCAAAGTATCAGTAAAAATCCTGAAAACCCAACACTGTTTCCAGAATGTAATGCTTGGAAGCCTTGTTCTGCTTTTTCATGATTGCCATATGCCAATATATAAGTGAATTACTACTTTAAAGCTTTGCTCGCCCTTGAGTTCTCACTCTTTTGTCCCTCTCCTTTTCTTCCTCATGCCCATCCCTGTCTTTTACTCTCCTCTCCCTTTTAATATGAGTTCACACATCCCCCCGTGTCAGCTCATGCAATTGTGTATCCATCTCATGAGATCAGCTGGATGTTCCATCAGTTGGTCTGATGGAAATCAATATTCCTTTCTGGCACTGTCAGAGCTTCAGGGGGAGTGTGAAAGTACAGTTTTAGCATGGCTTACTCTATCCATGGACACTTTTCCTGGAATAATTAAGTAGGAGCAAATGTGATCTTAGAAACAAGGAGTTTCACCACACCATTATCAGCATGATGCAATAAATGCAGGGCTGGTAAAAGAAAAAAAGAGCAATTGAAGAACTATTAAAGTATCTTTTTTTTTTTTTTTCCAAGCCAGATATTTTTCTCTGTCAGAAAAACAAATTAAATTCACATACACACACAGGGAGGTGGTATTAGATATGCTAGCACAGACTGTAAAATATTTTTTACTCTGGGTAAGCATCAGATGTAGATCTTAATATGGATCTCATTAAAACAGTATAATTTATTTACACAGTCTCATGGTGCAAAAATTTGGCTTTATTTGGGAAGATATTGTCAGTTTACATCAAAGTGTGTTTATTAGAAGAATATACTGAGGATGTTAGTTAAGGCTGCTGCAAGTCAAGTAACTGTTGTTGACTGAAAAGGCAATTTTGCATCATCTTGGTAAACAACTCCTGTTCCCGCTGAAAAACTCTCTTATCTCAAAATAGGATATTAAAAAAACAAAGAAGCAAAAAAAATCTGATGATCTGTAACTCTGCCACAAACCAATTTAATTAAATTATAATCCTCTTTATTTTTAATCTAATTCTGTTATGATCTCCCACTTCATGTCTGATGATTTTAAGTAGGTACTTTTGGGGTTTTTTGGTTGTCCATTTCCTGTTCTCCTTCCATTTTTTTTTTTTAAATACGGAGGATTTTTTTTGTTGTCTATTGCATTGCTGGAAAAGTGTCCCAACTTGTTTAATTAGTGTCCAGTATAATGCTGTAAAATTTAGCTTTCAGTTAGTCATCAGGGTCAAACATTGTCTTCTTGAGCGCGAAGAATAAAAATTCAATATTTTAATCTCTTTATTAAAAGATTCTCTTGGGTTACAGAAGCAGATTAAAAATTATGCTATCAAAGGTGGTGAGTCTGCCAAATGTGCATTTGTAACTAATTCTGAAAGGCTGGGAATATTTTCAGCATGTTAGGGAATAAAATTAAAGGTGGAGATATAATACTAGAAAGCTGTATGATCTGGCATTATTGCAAATGGAAACAATTCTAATTTTCTTCCAGAAAGATCCCCTTGTATATTGAATTTTCTTTCAGTGTATTTTTTTAATACTGTTGTGAGAATTGTTTGTTCTGCTCACATCTGGTCCTTAAAACACATTCATTAGGCAAATATTTGATGGTAATTAAAGAAGAAATCTTGTCATATTCACTGTCTAATTTCAATACATGATTGTCATATTAGGATGTTCTTCCTCTGGATATAGTATTATGCAGGCAAAACATGATTGTAACATCCAAAAAACCCCCCAAACCAACCTAAAAAACAACACCAACAAACCAACCAAACCAAAAGCCACAAAAAGCTTAGAGGTGGATCAGGTATTCATCGCAAACTGCAATTTATACAGTTATACAGTTGAATTTCACACCTCTTCCCTTACTCAGTATGCTTACTTTTCTCTCTAATTTTATTTCTTCATTCTAATATTATATAGCAGAGCTGCCTTCCTTCCTTCCTTCCTTCCTTCCTTCCTTCCTTCCTTCCTTCCTGTTTNCTTCCTGTTTTCTTTCTGTCTCTCTTTCTTTCTTTCTTTCTCTTTGTTTTGATTGTTGGTTTGATTTTCTCCCCAGGCAGCTGGATGGGCATGACAAGTCAAAATCTTCATATGTGATACTTGGAAAAGAGGATTATAGTAGAGCATGGAGTGGAGTTTGGCCCACAGTTTTCAAAATCTAATAGCTATGGGCATCCAGTTTCTCCAGACATTACTGATCATCTAGTCTTTATTTCTGAGGGAAAACTAATGCAATCATAAGATATGAAAGTGTGGGACTGGTAAAATGTCCCTGCTTTGAGTATCATTATAATATATTCTGAGTTATCCTAGATAGGGGAAAAATTACCACTGAATAAACCTTCCATTTCTATTTTTTGATAAACATAGCAGTAAATTTATTTTCTGAAATGTCTGGGAGGTTGAGAGAGGGTAGGTATAGCTACACCTAAAATAATATTCAGTTAGTAATATATTTTGGCTCCATTGTTACAAATTAGATTTCACAACCATTATAGAGTGTACAAAGATCTGTGAAAAGTAATTTTTATTTTTTGCTTATATATGTTTCTCTTCCCCTTTTTTTTCCCAAGGGGGATATTTAGCTTTTCTTATTATTGTCTCTAGAAATCATAAAATAAAATTATTAAGTCCTTCATAAGAAAGAGTGGTAGAAGTGAGATATTATACTGCAACCAATAAATCATGCATCACTAACTTTTTTGTAATTTAGAGGAGGACCATGGCTCAGAAAGAGCTTTTCATATGACATATTTTGTAATCTTTAACAGTTCGTAGAATCTGTTGTCATGAAGTTTTAGAAAAAAAGTTCAATGACATTTAAAATTGTTTGAATACCTTTTTTTTAACTTTGCTTCACCCACTATTGTGAGATATAGAAATATTCACTGAAAACTTTTAAACTTTTTGAGATTTTTGGCAATACCACTTAAAACTAGAATATTTTTACAGTGTGTACCTAGATCTGAATTTTTTTCTGCCATCATTGGTACCATATCCTGTAACAGGTCAGTGCAAGAAGAGCATCTCTTGTTGTTAATTTTAGCTGGATGTGATTTCATACTTCTATTAAGATTAAAAAATGTAAGCTGTAGATATTTTTTTTTGGCTCTGCCCAGTTTTCAGATTTTAAGTCTTGGATCTTGTCAGTGAGGTCAGATACAAAAATTATAAACTCCTGTGCCACAGCGGAATCTGGAGTACTGTTACAGCTTTTGTTCTTTTTCCTCACCTAACCTTTTTGCTCTTGGAATATGCTATCCATTTTATTTTTGTACTACAGAAATATTTTTTATCAGAGAAAAATTATGCCTTCAAATATATGTAGAAAGTCTCATTCACATCAAAGGATGTTCTTCTCTATCTATGTGGCAACCTCCAGGTCCTCATTTTGGAGAAAGAAAACAGTGAAATGTATTTGTTTTAAACAGGGCAAATAGGTGTCCTGAGTATCAAGTTTGAGCAAGCTTTTAAAATATCACTGCAAAAAGGTTTAAATGTATTATAATTTTTCAATCTCAACCAAAAGTTTTGATAATTTTGCATTTAATTGCAGAATATATATGACTTAGAGTAAAAAAATAATTCTTCCTCTATCAAAATAGAATTAGTGTCCAGACCACAAATTCTACTGCAGCTATCTGAGACTTTATATGTGCTTTGAAAATGACTACTGACAGTATCAGGTATTCCTTTATCTGCAGTATTAATGGTGGCTCAATTTTTCTTCTCTCTGTGACTGCAATATATAGTAATATATACTGCACAGTATTTAGTGATGTGTGCAAACTATATGAAGTTGTTCTATGAAATGGGATTATTTTGACGGAGAAACAGCTGGTAGAAACAAAGAGGCATAAGTGGGCAGAAGAGAAAATCATGAGTATGTAGGATTTCTCGATAAGTTTCTGTTATCTCATTGTCTCACTTAAACTGAATTAATTAGCAAGAAAAACACTGCTTTTAGCTTCCTACTACCTCAAGCTCTGTTGACAAACCTAAATAAAACAGGGTGGGAAATAATTCTCTAGCTTTAAGGCCAAACTATATTACTTTTCCTTGGATTTTCTCTTTGGTATGACAGCTGCCTTAAGATGTATGAATATAATTTTTGTTTATATTCTTTTCTTTTTTCAGAATGCCTAAAATAGGGTGAAAATGGAATCACAGGCTACTTTCATACCAAGAAATGGACAGTACATATTGAAATCCCCAATGTGTGGCAATTGAGCAAATGTAGTTCAGAGAAAATGATGTAGAAGTCTGGAAATTCAGAGTAAATTTGAGTTTTATTGAGCAGACAAGTTTAAAGTACATTGAAAGTTGCAGTTATTTGCAGAGCCTCTTGTATATTATGGCTCACTTGATGACTCATGTGACATAGATTGAGGTCTGAGCTTGTGAAAGTACCGTTTCTACTTCCTGACCCCATCCAATCCTTGCAGAGCTTTTGTTGGTTTTCATGTTATTAGGCTTCATCTTAGAGAAGAAAAGTTCTATTTAAATAGAGGTCATGAGAAGCAAAACAACCAAAAAGCTGTTATGGATTTTTAATGATGCTTATAAGCCCTCTGTGAAACTGCATGAACTTGGTACTTATGCACATCCTTATTTACAACAATTGTGTACCCACAGAAACAGTTCTTATTTGCATGGATTTTTGTACAACAGGTTTATTCCATCAGGTCTGAGTCACTGAATTTAAAGCATGTAATATCTTCTTTTCTGCTGGCCTGAATGAAAATGAACAGAGATATTACTTTCAAAAATATTAACTGTGTTCTCCATCCTTGTTAGAAAACAAAGCATATTTTATTATTCTTTTACATGGTCATTTTATCTCAGTCATATATGCATGCTTTTTGAAAATTTTTTTATCCCTACATCTTTTTTTTTGGTGGGGTTTGTAATTCTCACAATGCTTTAAAAGTAAGTTAAAAATAAATTTAGTTGAAAAGATCAGGAAATCCACTAAAATGTTTGACTGAGCTATATAAAATTATTCTGCTGAAAAGAAGGTGACTCTCTAAGGAAGAAGATAGCAATTCTTTTTATAAATCAATATCAAGAACTCTTCTCTAATCTAATCCTACCTAATCTTATTATTTTGAAATGTATTACTCTGAAGATCTCCCCATCAGTGTATTTACGTATCCTTCCTAACAGTCTTCTACAGCATTACAAATCTGTAAGACTTCCAAAATCAAAAGAGTTTTAGGAAAATTATAATTCAGAAACTGAAATATGATGCATATGCAAATATAAAAGGATAGAGGGTATGCAAAAATGAAGTTTCATTTTTAAAGGGAAGGAATGATAAGTAACCAAAAGGAGATAAAAATGTATTTAAAGTTCCAGCCTCTTCTGCAAATCCTTGATTTTGCCCTCATCTAAACATGAAGGATGAAAACACAGTATAGCTTCATAATCATGGCTAAATCACAGGACACAGCAGACTGTTCACTGATCAATATTAATGTTGAAATTAATATTTTTGTTATTCAGCTAATTAAATCAGAACTTAATGCGCAATAGAACTTAGTGTCTGAGTACTATTTTTCTACCAGCGCTTTGTCTGTCTTTCTGTACATGTTTATCAAAAACTTCTTGGGGAATGGTTGTGAACTGGTACTACGGGGATCATCACTGGCTGGTTGTCTATATCAGAATAATTGTAGGAGAAAGGACCCCATATCCAAGAGCTCTAAAAGCAGGAAGATAATTATTCACTTCTGAGAATGAAGTTTTTCATCAAGGAAAATACAATGGTCTTTTTCTCTTTCCGAGTCCTTTCTTTGTTTGTTTCCAATTTCCTTTGGACATATTTTGGACATTTTGCAGGGTTGCTTAACATAGAAAACAAAGTAACTTGTGTGAAAACAATTAATCAATGTACACTGAAGTAACCATCTTATTACTTTTGTGACATCCACACTTTTTATCTGCATTATGTACAGAGTCAATTGTAACTTGGTCTATGACAGTAAACAAAGTTATTAATAAAGAAGTTGTTCACTGTGATTATCCTGATAATCTGTTTCCAATGTTTTGAAGTATGAATTCCTCTGCTTGTGTCATCTCCCCCACATTAGAAGAGTTCATTAAAAACCAGACCAAACAAAACCAACAGGAAAGGAAACAAAACAACAAAAAAAACCCCTAACAAAACCAAAACAAAACAACAAAAACCCCCGAACCAAATGAAACCAAATGAAAAACCCCCCAAAAACCCCAACCCAAAACAAAACAAAAAGCAAAACCAAAACAAAATCCAAACACCAAACCAGACCTATATATTTCAGTCCACTAACCAATGTATAAAAGGTAAAAAGGTGCATAGTTGAAGCCTGAGCTACAAACTCCATTTTTCTGTGTGTTTGGAAACTGTACAGGCCTAATAGTGTTTTGGAGAGGAGTGTGCGTTCTGTCCCACTGCTTTAAAATCATGTAGGTATCTCTGGTTTACTTTTTCTTGTAAGAGCCCCTGAAAGTCCAGCTGTATTGATGTTTGTTTCACAGAGTGACCTCTTGAAAGGTTTAAACTAGCTTTGCTTCTGTACTGGGATCAGTTCTGTGATATAAGTCCATTAGTCATGTAAGAATTGCACGTCTTTTTTATTTCTGATAGGAAAATTTAGCCATAGAGGAAACAATGTTTCCTCTCCTCAGAAACATAGTAGGAACACTTTATCTGCCAAACTGCATTTTCATATGAATTCTTCTTTCCTGAACAGCTTGACATGAGAAGATTAGGGTATGAAATCTCCTTTATCTCTCATCTCTGAGAAATGTCATTGCTTGTAGATGCCAGAAATACTTCCAATACTGCAGTTATTTGTATTTGCCAAGCCTAATGTAAAGAATATTACAAAAATCCAGAAATTACATCTGTTTGTTAGCAACCTGATTTTTTTCTGTTGTTTTGACTTATGTATTTTGTGTATACATACATATATATCTATATATGTAATCAGCCACAATAATGCTTACTTTAAAAGAGACCAACAATTCCAACATATCATGAAGTACGAAGCACGGCAAACTAGTAGGATATACCAACAAAACTAGAAGAATAGAGTGAGGAAAGGACTACTGATATAGTTTCCTTGCATACTCTCCAAAAGCACACCTTAACAAAACCAGAACAGAATCTATCATGTCTTTTTTTTTTTTCGGATGCAGTCTCTGTATTCTAATTATTCTTCAAAATGTTATATCCTGCCTTCTTGTTCTCATTTCACTTATTTGAAACTGTACTTTTTCACCCTGAAATCCTAGCATATTTTTTTCTATTTCACATCCTACCCTACCTCATTCTACCATTGCAGATCATTACCAGTGATCAGTACCCTCTCCCAAGGTATATCTTTTCTCTCTTGAGGCATTCATCACTCTGCTTTAATCTTCTCCATCTGGTGGGGTTTCCAGCCACACATTTTTCAATAGGCCTATGGAGAGCACCGACATTTCTTATTTCCTGCATCTACTTTACTCTGAGAGCAGTGCCGTGCAGGCAGAATGTGGATGACGGGTGGGACAGCGCCACGCTGATGTGTTGTGATGCGCCACTGAGCAAGCTGTTATCGTCTTGTCCTTTCCTTTTCATTTCAGCTGGCCCAAGCAGAGCAACATCCATCAAGGCTAGAGACAAAAGATAAAGCATCATTTAAAATATCAGTCACTGGGCCCAGCCTGCTCAGGGATTAGATAACGTAGGAGTGCTTTGCTGGCGTTCTGTCTCTAGATGGCACAGTGCACACCACGTAACAAGGCTGTGCTGCAAACATCTGTGTAATAACACATTGTGTGTAATAAGCCAATCTCAGCTATGCATAAGTTTAAAATATTTTAAGACATCTCAATTTCAATGTCCTTTCTTAACTGTGTTCTGCTCTTGACGTAGACTTTTGACATCTTAAAATGGTTCGTGAGATATTCAAAGCATATCAGATGTACAGAGAGCTCCTTTAACAAGTTGATCCCTCCAAGGATTTCCAAATTCCTCAAAACTGCAGTAGAAATTCAGTACCCACTGACAATTGTATGGTAGTGTTTTTGAAACTCCACTGTACACTTTTTAAACACATTTCTTCTATACCACATTGCTTTAGTCACATAATTGTGTTTCAAGACATAACATCTGCAAAGTCCAACTGCTCTTATCAGGCATTCACCAGCCAGTGCATATTAACTTAACATACACATACATACATAAACGTTTCCTGTCACCTACAAAATTGTAGTAATTAGTGGTTACTCTTAATTAAAAATAATTCTAAACACGCAAAAAGGAGGGTGAGGAAACACCATTTAGCCTTTTATTTCTTAAAGCCACTGTTCCTGTGAATCTTGTATTACTGTGTTTACTGTTAGCCCTGTCACCATTTATTTTGATTAAGATGTGTTATACAGCCTTTTTAAATGAGAAGAAATAAATCTTCCTGTCTTCATCTTTTTCTACCCCACTGTGAGGGGAATGGTGTTGTAAGTTTCATTATATGGAGAGAGAAGTTGATCTTTAACAGAGCAGACACTCTCTGCAGAGCTACACTTTACAGCTTTTGCTCTATTTTACTTCTCCTTTGGTAAATCTAATTTTAGATGTGAAACTTCAGAACAAGAAATAATCATATGGTGAACCACAGAGTATATAAATGCACAGTACTTGTCACAAAAATTTATCTGGTTTTTGTATCTAATTTTTTTTCCCCTACTGGTCAGATATAAGAGACAATGAATAACACAAGTTGAAAAGTAAGAGAAGCGTTGAGTGAAGACAGAAATAGTTGATGCTGTTCATTAAGATGCATTATTTCAGGTTTATTTTAATTTTTTTTTCTTCTTTTATTTTTTCCTTATTTTCCTTTTCCTTTTTATAGATTTTTTTTTCCACTTCAAACCATTGCAATAAACTGATACATTTCAAATATGTTTGTCTACTAGGGAAGTTCTTTTTTGCAAGACTATGATTTATATAGTTATAGTCAGCTTGAAGTGTACCTTAAATAAAAAAATAGTCTTTCAGAGATGACACTTAGAAAATGGATGGTCCTACAGTATTGTGCACTTATATTCTTTACACATGGAAGACTCAAAGAAAGAAACTGGGAAATAGCTTGAGGAAACAATCCAGAGGATGATACATACAGACAGAAAGCCAACACGTGAAAATGGGAGTTCGCAGCTATCAGTGATATGTTCAGCATGCCATAAATCACAGATATTTATGTAACCATTTTGCCCAGAGCATCTCTTATGACATTGAGCACCACTCAGTATCTTATAGCAGGCTTAGGATCTTTAGTGTAGGGGTGGGTGAACAAAAGACATTATCTACTTTTGTTCAGCTCAGTCGTTCATGTAGTCCTTGCAGTAATGCTAAAAAGACCCAAATACTGCCATGGGCAGATGGTGCCTGTGCATCATGAGCTTAAAAGTAACACCTTTTGTGTTAGACTAATACGATTACACTGACACTGTAAAATTACTTCAAGAAACCATGTGGAAGTAATCATCAGGCAAAAAATTTAATATTATTTCCAGATTCTGAAGACATAACATCAAAACCTGAATGAGCTGGATGTTGCAAAGTTTTTTTATTAGCATCTTGGTGATATTACACTAAAAGTGAATACTTGCTTTGACCAGGAAACAGAAATGGTTTGTAAGATGATTGAGAACACACTGTTTTTCTTTCTGTAGCTATTGATATTTGTGTTTTCCCTAGTAAAAATTGTGTTTGTATTTTCTAATATATGAGTAAAGACAGCTAGTATGTAGATTCTGATTTTTACACCTCACTCAAAATTCCAAAAGTCTTTCAAACAACACATTTCTTTTAGCTGACCAATACAAGGATTTTTAAAAACATGACAGTCATCTAGAGCCCAGTGAAAGTGATTTGATGTGTTTTTCTTCAGATTTTCTTCATTTTTCATCTATAGAAAAAATCATAATTCAGACCATTCCTCAGAATCTGTTACTGATGAAACTAAAAAGCATGTGGCCTTGTATAGTATTGTGATTTCTAGCATCCTGATATTTTTCAATAGGTATCATTTGATGATGTTTTCATAAAAGGATAAACATTATAGTCCGCTAGACATTCGGATGAGCTAATATAGCTTGATGATATTGTTTCTTAACTACTGATCTTGTAAATGTTTTCAGTTTCATCATAGCTATAACTGTAATATGTATCAATATCACATCTTTAATCTTCTTTTTTTGTCACTTGGAGCTCTCTTTTTAGTTTTCCCAACAAAAGACATTCTCACAGTATGTTTGATACTCTAGAATGCAGGATAGCAAATTTTAAAAGCATTATAAAATGCAAAGTGAAGTAAAACCCCCAAGACCCCCAAATGGTCAAAATCCAGCAGATGAATTTAAGTTATGCTGAAAGTTTTACCAATGGCACTCTCAAATATGGTGATGAGATCAGAAATTGATATGCACAAATTTATGTCATAGCTAGTATAAAGAACTTGTTTGAATTTCTAAATGCACTTATGGTATTATAAGTAGAGGTTTGGGGGGGCGTTGTGTGGGGTTTTTTTGCTGTTTTGTTCCATTTTATATTGGTGGAGGTTGTTTGTTAGTTTTGTTTTGTTTTGTGTTAATTGGTTTGTTGGTTTGTATTTTTTTCTCTGCAGTGTGCCTGGATGTTATGAAAACAGCTAGACTTCTTCATGACAGCCTATAGCACAATCATGTCAGTCTATGAGTATGGTCTAACTTTGAATTTTGATCTAATTTTGAAATAGATCCTACTTTGAGTAGAGAGTTAGACCAGATGACCTCCAGAGGCAACTTTCAACCTAAAGTATTTTGTAATTCTATCTCACTTATTTAGTGGTGTGCTTTTCTTCCTCTTCTTTTTCCTCATTTTCTTCTTTCTCCTCTTCCTTTTCTTATTCCTCTTTCTCCTTCTTCTCATCTTTTTGTACAATCTCAGTCTCTAAAATAAGGTAAGTGCCTCTTGCTATGTTTTCCAAAGAAATTGAGACCTTAGAGAATTATTTGTTACTTGTCTTAGCCCCCAAAATTAGTCATTATGTTTTGGTGAATTTGATTTAATGTTACAGTAAATTTACTGATTTAACTTGCCACTATTAGTGCAGCAGTACAGTAGCTTTCATAATTTAGCTTAAATAATAAGCCATAATTAGAACAGTCCAGGTTGGAAGGGACCTTCAAATTCTTATTAATACCTTTGGATCAAAATTCAGTTCACACATTCAGTTCGAGCAATTCTGCCCTATGATTTCTACTTCTTAAGCAAATAAGCTTTTAGGCATTTTACGTCCGAGTTTGCTTGTGTAAAATGAAGATAATGCAATTCCAGGCTCATAGTGTTATGCTCCTGTTGGTATTATTTTTAAAATAGGCATTTTTTTTAGGTCATCCTTAAAATTACACAAGGGGAAAGAAATAATTTATGTTCAGTACTTGATTAGAATGTTATATATTTTGTAAAACAAAATATGGAAATGATTACAGGAAGAAAACATAAATAGTTACTATTTCAAAGGAATCTACAAAATACTTCAAAATTCAAAATTATGAAGGGACTTTCCTTCAAAAGTACCATATTGAGAGTGGGATTGAAGATGCACAGGAGAACTGAGTTAGGGTACACAAGGCATTCTAAAAGCCGGATCTGTAGGTCATGTAAATTTAGTGTGATAGTGATAAAGTCCACAAGATTACATGAGGTAACAGCAGCTGAGAATTATTAAGTTATAGCAACAGACTGTAGGCATGAAACAAACCTAAATCTACAATCAGAACTGTCTGTAGGCTGATGGAAAAGATAAGTTGGTTAGTGTATTTAGTCAGCTGTGATTCCTTTTTTGGTATTCTTATCTGCAAGCAACTGGGAAAGGCCACCTCGTTCTTTATTAATTCACTTGAACAGAATTCTGGCCCAGATGCACTCAAAACACTTTTTTTCCACACTATCATCTTTTTATTTGTAACTATTCTTCTGGAAAAATTGCATAGAAATGTATTCATAATAAAAATTCTTCATATGTTTCTGGATGAAAGTTTCCTTTTTCTTTACCTTCCCCCCACCTCTTTAAGCTTTGACATATCCTCTTATCTATAAAGCCTATAAAATGTCTTTGCTGAACATGTAGATATGATTATATAAGAGAAACTTGGAGAAAGAATTAAACTCCTAGTTCAAATAATGGGAAGATTTTGTTTGTTCAATGCTGCCTTTCTGTACTCTATATTACTTTGTTTTCCTTCCTTTTCTACTTGTGTTTTAGCTACTATTTCCTATGTAATTTATTTTCTCTTATTTTATATTTTATGTGTCATCACTGCTTAAATTGTATCTACATAAATATCTTAGTTCAGACCAGAGTTGTATATGGGGAGTAGATATCCTGATAATTCCACTTAACTCTCTTTGGTACCTTGGAGTAGTCATGACGAGTCAAAAGTAGATCTTTTCAAGATGAAACTGAACAGAAAAATACATTGCAGAATCTGATAGATAATTAATTCATGGGACAAGATACTCTAGTTTCTGAATATATACATGGGGTGCACTAATTATCATCAGTACCACACACTTTATTCCACAAACCTGCTCCAATTTGGCCACAACTTTATGGAAGCAGACTTAGTCTCAGCCTCTTGAAAACTAGTGGTATTCAATGAAAAATAGCTCTCCCACTCCCTCACAAGTTTAACTACCTTTAGTCGATTAAACCATGACCATGAGGATGGAGGAAAACTGAGGATTTGAAGAGGCGTGATAAAAAGACTGCCCTGGTTTCTGCCCGGGTAGATATTTCCTTTTAAGATTGTTATTTATATTCTAGTTTCCTGATTATTTCCCAATGCTGCCTCCCCTAGAAGAGAGAGATTATGTGTTGTTTCTTTCATCCAAATACAGTACACATGTGAGGTGTACTTGCTTTTCTTTAGTTTCTTTATTGGCTTTCTTAGGTGCTGTTGTGGTTGGTCCTGTTTCAGCTATCAGTCATCCCAAGTGTCTGTAGAATAAAACTGCTGCTGGTGACATATGTATGTACGTGCTTTTAGAAAAACTCTGCACGGGAAAATTCAAACACCTCCATGGAAAAAAAATGGCTAGGTGGGCAGGTTTAAGGTGACAGAAGTCTTGAATAATAGTGACTGGTAGAAAATTTCAAGACCTTCTATTTATTTCATAATGAAACATAGCGGTTGTGTGCCATATTTTAAGGAAATTATTAATTTGCCTATTCTATTAGAAATTGAGGGCATAAATCAAAAGCTCCCTGCTGTCTGTCCACTAAGTGAAGGAGGTGATTTTTTAATTTCCATTCCATCTCTGTGTGCAATATTCATGTGTGTGTCTTCATTCCTCATAGAATAAATATAAATTTATGGGCAATTGTATAAATTTCTAAAGTAGTTTCACTTTGTCTGTGGAGTTCAAATATTAGTATGAATTGATTTTTATATTTACTGTAGTAACTATCAAGCAGTGAATTGTTTGCTGCTAATAATTTTTTGTAATTCTTGCTTGCATAGTGTATCTATTTATCAAACAATAATACTGTAGTTTTGCTTCTTCTGTTTACTGTGCAAATTCATGCTTATCAGGTTATCAGGTCTTTCTCTAGAAATTTATTCCTCTTCATCTAATTTCTTTCTTATTGAGTGACTGAGACTCTTTTTTCTGTAATCCCAGTTAAATACAAAATAATGCCCATCTGTAGGGTTATGGGAACAAATAGCAAAGTGAATAGGAGCAGTGGTATTGGTTTGTCAGACGGCTCAGGAGTATGCAGACAACATCACTTGTGAAGAGCCTGACTCCATTGCTTTCCTGATAAACCTATGCTCCAGCCTGGGGCAGCCTTAGGATACAAACAGCAGTCGGTGACTAAAAATTTGGCTTAGTGTGATGGAATGGTCAGCACATGAAGTCAGATATTTTTGTCTTTTAACTTCTTTGAATGAACAACCCTGCGGGATCAAAATCAGCTTGTCTAATGCCTGGATGGGGACAGCCTGTTCTGACTGAGGTTGCAAATCCAGTCAAAATCATTATTTTTCTTCATTCGAAATATATTTGAGGACATTTGCACTACTTGAACTATGAATAAATCTGTTACAGTAGAGTAACATCCCAATGCATGCAAAGACTCTGGAGGAATTATTGTAGAAACCGAGTTGAAGACCTCTGAATCATAAAACATAAGGTTTTTCTAGTGCAAGTCCCATTTAGGTCAGGGTAGCATGCCTACTTTTACCATCATGAGCAGAGGCTATCTGCTAGGGGGAGATGACAAAGCTACATGTTGTTCTGTGGAGCACACAGTTGCCCCTAAGCATATGGTCTTCTGCCAGTGTTTGAGGAAGCTCTGCTGGACAGATAATTAGAAACTTTGTGATATAGTCTCTGCTCTTCAGGCAAAATAGTCATAAGAGTGGTGAATTAACACAAGCAGAAGAACATCAAGAAATATTTAATCTTCTAAAACAATCTACTCTGCTTTCAAGTGAGTCTTAACTGCGAAGTAATATATTCTTTGCCAAAGAAGACTGTAATACTAGCATTTGTCATGCCACAGACAGAGAGAAATGCTCATCTCTCCTTTGAAAAAAAGTGGTTCTCCACTTATTTGGATAATAATGTTTGTGAAAGTTGGAATCAGCAGTGCCAAGTAGCAAGAGATGTTCCAAGTTTGTTCAGGATGCATGACTTGTAAAATATTTGCTTTTGTTTATGGGATTGACTTCAGAGTCTTAAATCTTAGGCACATATGTTTCTTTCGTCTCTTCTTAATAGAAAAGGCGAATAAGAGACAGCAAACGTAAAATTGCTTAATGAGTGCTAATGAGTAAATGAGTGTTCATCTCATCGGTATAGTAATCCTGCTCTAAAGCTCTGTGTACACCACTAGTAACTGAGGTTACTGATGCTTTTCAGTGAAGTGTCTTCAGTTTCTTACTATGTCATAAAAAGAGAGGAAATATTGCCACAGTGTCTAATCATATGAATTATCTACTCCTGGCTGAAGAACAGAAATAAGGAATTTGTGAAATATTTGCCTTTCTGCAGATTTACTTCTTGCAATTGTATGTAAATAGCATTCAAAATATACCACTTGCAATAAGGTGACCAGCATTGCATTTCTGGTTCCAGTTTACACCACCTTTTTGGCTGAGTATGTTCTAGTTTAAATGAAAAATCCATCTGCAGGTTTTGGTTACATCTGGGCTTGTATATAAAGAACTTGGGTGTTTCTGTGCCACTGGTAAAGTTGCTCCCTCATACTCCTTGAAAGCAAAGAGGAGGGAAATCAACTTCTTGTAAAAATTGTGGCTGGAAAAAGTAAAATTTTAAAAGATGGATGTGGGAGTAGATACTGTGAGAGAAAAGTTAATGGAATAATATGAAAGTGAACAGAGAATGACAAGGAAGGGAGAATATGTCCTTGCTGTTTTTCATAGGCAACTCCTCACAAAGTAAGAGATAGTTAACTGCTGAGCAACAGGAAGGACAGTAACAGTCTGTGGCTGGGGCTATGTCAATAAATGCAAAGGAAAACACTTAAGAAAGATGTCAAGTGTTTACTATGCCTTGAATAAATAAGCCCTGGTTTTAAATAGCTGCTTGTTAAGCGAATTTTTCCCATTTTATGACTTAAGCAAATTGGTATTCCTGCTGGCAGAGAGATGAGAAATAGTGAATTTAATTACATGGTTTAAGAAATAGGTCTTGTCTCTTTCACATTGGAGTTTTTCATATTTAAGGGCTGGATGTGATACATTGCCTCAGTTTCTGTATAGAAAATGTAAAAGACCTGAAACGTGGAAAAAATTGGACAAGGATTATAATTTGGATTCAAACAGAACACTATTTTCAAAAATTATTTTTATAGTGTGAATATTTAGGGAATTACTGGGTGTAAAATGGACTTGTGCCGTTTCTTCTCCTGTTATATTAAATGAAACAGTTCAACAGAATTCGTCTTTATAAATTCCAAAATGAGCACTGATATCTCTATATTGGAATATTTTATATTGTTTCCTTCTAGGATGCAAGTTTCTCCTTACATTTCATTAAATACTCTCTGATTTCAGAGATTCCTAGTATGGTACCTCTTACAGTGCATTTTTCTGAGTGTTTGCATGTGTAATCTGAGTAAAAAATGGGATTTTTAAACTGCAGTTTAAAATGTAAACGTTCAATTCCCTGCATGCAAAGGTTGTGTAACTGCAAAGAAAAAGTATAGCAAGGCCTAGAGATATATTGGTCACCACAGTCCCTGGGAAAGTGATGGAGCAATTTCCGGGCACACAAAGGTCAAGGTCATCAGGAGTATCATCATGGATTCACCAGCGAGAAGATATGATCAAGCCTGACTTGATACACCTCTGTGACAAAGTGACTGTCTTGGTAGCAGAAGGAAGAGCAGTGAGTATTGTCTACCTAGACTTTGGGAAAGTTTTCAATACTGTCCCCCACAAAAGCCTCACAGAGAAGCTGATAAGTGTGAGCTGGATGATCAGGCTGTGATGGTGGATTGAAAACTTGATAATAGGGCTGTGAGTGGTGGTGATGACTGAACAAAGTCTATTTGGGAGCCAGCAGTGCACCCCAGGAGCCAATACTGGATCAAACACTCTTAAGTTCTCCATTAATAATACGGATGACAGGGAGGAGTGCATCCTCAGCACAGCCTGGACTTCTGTGTCAAATTCTGGGCACCTCAGTACAAGAGATATATGTAAGGAGTTACAGAGGGAAGTCTGGTAAATAAGGTGGTTTGCTTACACAATCAATCTTTTAAAGGAAAAGAGTTGGTGTTTCAGGGAATGAAGATCAGACCCAAGCCAGGGGGTTTTGTGAAACACTAAGAGAAGGGGCTGGACAAAGTAGGAAGAAGGAGACAGATTTATTAGATGAGAATAAGCTGAATTCCTAAGAAACCGCTCAGCTACCAAAAATCAGTAACAGAAAATGAACCATTAAGAATTAGAAATACAAAATGAACCAAGCACACAGAATGGGTCTCTGGGAAGTAATTGCTCAGCAGCTCGGGTGATGCAGCTACTCTCCATTGTCAGTGAGTGGCCCATGGGGGCAGAGGCTGCCAGCGCCTCTGGTGCTCAAAGGTTCCATTTCACTGTCCTCTGGTCCCCCATTCTCAGACACTCCACATTGTGTCTTCTTGAAAGTTGGCCTCAAGTCCTGCCTTTGTAAGTCTTTGTCTTCCATCCTACTCTGTTGCTGCACTGTGTGTGCTCAAGGGGTGAGTAAGAGCTCCTGGTGAGCAGCTTTGAGCGAGAAGCAATCAGCAGCACTGCCAAACTGCACAGGTGGCACCGGGCTGAACCCGTCACATTTATAAAGAGCTGCACTTGGCAGGAGCAGGTGCTGCGCTGGCGGGGACTCCGTGTCAAATTTAATTTACTGGATGATCTGGCTCAGCAAACATTCAGCATAGATGCTTGCTCCTGCCTAATGTTAAGTAGCTGAGTAAACGCAATAGAAGATCTCCACAAGCGTTCAATAGCTGGTGAAAAACACAAGGTCTTGAAACGTACAAGTGCACAAGAAGTATTTTTACTTGTTTGACTGCTAATATGCCTAATTTGTAAATTATCTCAAAAGCACTCTTGCTTCCAGGTTACCCAGGAGCTTGAAAATTCCTCAAAGGACTTTGTATATATTCCCCAAAATTAATTTTGTAGAGAAAATTTTAAGTGTGAGCCTCAAAACCGAGAGTTTGAACAGGGTTTCAAAGACTTCCACGTTACTACTTTCCAGAAGATTTCTCTCCCTCAAAAGCAAAATCTGCTCCCAAGTGTCCAATAAGTTAATTTTTTTGAAATGTTGTCTTACTTTTTATATTAGTAACGATATTGTCCCTCCTCCAGTTGCATTTTCAGTGAAACAGACATTGATGTAGAAGCTAAGGGTCAAATATCATTATTAAATTATACCAATGCTTTCAAGAGAACTTGAGGATGGTGAAGGAGATACAAAATTACAACAATTCTGGGTTTAAATAGTTAATCTTGACAGCCTTCTCCTTAATTTCGTCTTCCAACTCTTATTTGTCATTTTTGAAGAGTGAAATTTGAGTAATCTGTATTGTTAAAAATCATTGATTTGTATTTTAGCAGCTCCTACGTAAGAAGAGTATTCCATCTATTATATTAGTGTAGGAAGCTTTCAGTGCTATAGATTGGGATGTAACAATCCATGTTTGTCAGATAATTGCAATGAAGATATCTGAACTATACTGCAATGCTAATAAAATAGACATTCTTAGACTTTGTGTTACAATCGTGATAGCCATTTTTCCTGTATCTGGCTATTGTAACACTTGTTAATGAGACAGCCCTTGAACAGTTGAAATGGATTTTCAGCAGTTCATATGTGAATGTGTGGACACATTCTCTTCTAATCTCCGCTTGAATAGCAGTAATAACAATAGGAATAACAATAATTTAAGCACTTATTTTATACTTTTTGTTACTTTTTAACATCTTGAAAAGAATGTTTAGAATAATACAGTTTAATGTCATGAATATTTTTCATTAATAATATTATGGTTAGGTACCTGCCATTCTGCCGTGGATGATTGGAAAATTCAGTGTCGTGATTATTGAAGTAGACAATTAGATGAGATTTTTTTTCAGTTTAGATGTGACACTTCATGAAGAGAAGATTGAGAATCAAGTTGTCATATCATACTGATATTCTTTGAAATATAACAAACTAGAGTTAGGTTGGTTTAAGTCTGACTTTATTTTTGTTAAAGTAGATCCTGGGTTAATCATCCTTAACATTAATATGACTTTTGCCTGCAGCACAATATGTGTGGTCCTATTATCCACTACAGACCCATTTAACAATTAAGATACTCCCAGTCAAGTATAATTGGCAAAATTATTTGGTTTTACTGCTGTCCCCTTTGTAGTCATGCTTCTGGTGGTCTCTAATAAATGGCTGTTGAAATTTCAATAATCAAGTTACCAGCTTTTTCTATTTGTATGGAATGATTAGCACAGATTGTATTAAGGAAAGAAGCAAATTTTTAGATACATTACTACTTTTACCCATGGCATTAGCAACTAAAACAGATCTAGGGCATTAAAAAAAGTCAGTAATTAAATTTACTTTCCATGTTCATGTAATTTTCAATCATACTTAGGGTTTGGGGTTTTTTTCACCATTACAGAAGGTGCCAAAGTGTTGCAGATTCCTACTTTGTCAGGAGTTTCTTTGGTTAATTATTTAGTTAACCAAACTATTTAGTTAGTATGAGAGACTGAGATGATAATGGTTGATGGCTCAAACGTTTGTCAATTTGTGGAGGTGGCAGAGTGCTCTGCTGTGGCTGGATTTGCAACTCCCTGTGTGTGGGAGTTTTGGACTCCACACAAGTCCAGGTTCTTTATCTCCCTCCTCTGTGAAGCTTTACCTTGGAGCCCGAACAGATGAGAAACACCTGCAGATGTTGTTTCAAGTTGTTTATTTCTTCTTATCTCTAGCTAGCTCTCAGCTCCTGCTGCAAGTCTGATGTTAGCTGTGTCCGAGCGGGAACTGCCCAGTCCTGGGCTGTCCCATCTCTTTTGTACCCTTTCCATGATCCAACCATTCTTCACAACGTATTTATTATTTACCATTTTATACCAATTAGTTTGCACCTATTCTAGACACGTAATTTCTGCCTCTTTTTCATTCTACCAATCGTTTTGTGCCACCATCACCAGAGAAGATGAAGGAGAAGAAGAAGAAGAAGAAAGGCAGGGCAACGCCCAAAATCCTTCATCTTAAGTCTTCTATCTTTNGGCAAGAGGGGGTGAGAACCCACCACAGGAGGCTCTCGGTTTTGAGTCAGATAGGGGAGAATGTCGATAAGAAGCGGATCCTTCAGAGGCAGGATGTTGCTTTTTATCATTCCAATTACAAAACTTTCCTCTTTTACAAAACTCAGATGTAAAACTGCCCACCCAGCCCCTGCCCCGGGAAGGGCACGTTCACACAGGACAGGACATTCACATTTCCACCTGAGGGTACTCACATCTGAGGGTACTCATCCCTTCTGATGGGACATAGCTGGCTCAAATATGCTGGCATGAGAGTCAGATGTCACGTCTTAGGAAGGGCCATAAACCGTCAAGGACCCCCAAAGTCAGAGTCTGTCTTACTGTTTTTTGTTAGTAAATATATCATCCCTGATAGACTGACTCCTGAGGCCTTCCACCAGAGGTCTGCACATGATCCACAGTGTTGCAACAGACCCGGAGTCTTTTGCAAAAGTAAAAGTGTAATAAACCCCCTCCAGGGAAGATGCTTGGGTGCTCCCACATATACCTGCATACGTGAATGCATATTAACCCATTGAATTATACGTTTCAGTGGCTTTCCCTCACCCATGATAGATCTTGACTGTGACCATCGCTTTGACCAACACTTCGACCAAAACCTCGTTGCTGGATCCAAAGGTGGTGATATCTTTCTACTCTTAATCCTTTCTTTCTCTTCCTTTCTTTTCCTTATGCATTTTCTAAAGTGTTATTTTTAGTCTTTCCTATTGTTCTATTACCATAGATAACACCCAAAACAGCCACATACTTCCTTCAGTTGCAACCAAATTGTTCTAAAGTAAAACCACTACCCTTACAAACTGATGAGGGAATTATAAAACAGGGATTTCTGCCTCTCAGCAACAAAACCTACTTTTAATTATTTTTTTCTTTAAAGACATTATTTTTCAGTGATCTGAAAACATGCTACTTTTTAGTTTAAACTGCAAATCACTGGTATCAGCACAGGTTGGGAGATGAACAGGTCGAGAGCAGCTCTGGCAAGAAAAACATGGGGTGCTGGTGGATGAGAGGTTGGAGAAGACCTAGCAACATGTGCTCACAGCCCAGAAAGCCCAGAAAGCCAAATGTGTCCTGGGCTGCATCCAAAGCAGTGTGGGCAGCAGGGTGAGGGAGGCGATTCTGCCCCATACTCTGCTCTGGTGAGACCCCACGTTTAGTCCTGCATCCAGCTCTGGAGTCCCCAACACAAGAAGGATGTGGACCTGTTCGAGTGAGTTCAGAGAAAGACCCTGGAGAGGATCAGAGGGCAGGAGCACCTCTGCTTTCAAGACAGGGTGACAGAGTTTGGGCTCTGACAGTGTTTCAGCAAATCATGCAGTGGAACTGACAGAGGGATTATTTACAGTGACAGTATTATTTATTGTGACATCCGCTTGGAGAAATGAAAAAACCTCAGACTTCAGGTCTCATATTCAGATAGTTTCTTGTTGTGTTCCTTAGAAGTACTATAGAACTCTGCAGTTCCATTGTTTTGTTGTTGTTGTTCTTTCCTTTTTCACATATTTCACTTTTATAGCATGCTGTACAAAAATTGTAGCTTGTTAGAAACATGCTTTTTTTTTTTTCTTGTTACACAAGAACAACACAAGGAGGTTATTTGTAAACACCTGAAAAGCTGAAGATCTTGTCTCGACTAGATAAACACTTGCGAACATCCTGTTTGAAACATTTTTTAGAATATAGTTCTGTCCTTGTTTTGGCTGGAATAGAGTCAATTTTCCTCCTAGCTGGTATAGTGCTGTCTTTTGAATTCAGTTGAGGCTAATGTTGATAACCCACTGATGTTTTGCTTATTGCTAAGTGGTTCTTACCCTAAGTGAAGGACTTTTCAGTGTCTCATGCTATACAAGCAAGGAAATGCACAAGAAGCTGACAGGGAACATAACTGCGGCAATCAGTCCAAACTGACAAAAAGGATATTCCATACCACAGAATGCCATGATCAATACATAAACTGGGGGGAGTTGGCCAGGAGATGCCAACTGCTGCTGAGGAACAGGTTGAACATCAGTCCACTGATTGAGGGGCATGAGCAATTCCTTCTTTCTCTTAGATTTTATTTCTCTCTCCCTCTCTTCATTATCCTTATTTTATTCTTAGTCTATTTTATTTTTTTCAGTTATCAAACAGTTCTTATCTCAACCTGTGAGTTTTGCTTCTTTTTTTTTTTTTCAGTTCTCCTCCCTGCTGCATCAGAGGGGTGAGTGAGAAGCTGCATGGTGCTAAGATGCCAGCTGGGGTTAAACCACAAGGGGTTCTCTCTTTAGCACACAGCTTAAGAGTCTTAGGGAAACAGACTTGAAGTAAATTGTCAATGCGCTGCAGATATTCTCACACATGACGACACAGGCTTCATAGACATTTTGAGAAATTGAATCCTTTTAATGTGATCGGAGGAATAAATAATCAGATAAAGCAGAACCTTGCATTTAGATGATGGTATGTTTGGTCATATTTTGTTTTCTGTTTATTAAAATTTTCATATCAACTAAAATATTGTCACATTGTTATATGAACAGTTTATGCAGCTGTGACAGAAAAGATGCTAGTTTAAAAAGAAAAGTTAGGGGCTGCTGTAAGAACCTGAGTCCAAAATCTGTGATACTTGATAATTCATATATTACTGCTACATGCTATTAAGGCTTGATGTATTTGCTGTTAGGCTGCATGGAAAGTGATCCTTATGTTTGCATTAGACCACTACTGTAACAGGTTCAGTCACCTTCGTGAGGTAACAGAGAGGGTTGATAACAGAACAAAGTTCTTTTTTGTTTTATACTTAATAGCTTCTATGAAATCTTTGACCTCTACAGCTTCCATGGGCTGTTTCTGCCTTCCTAAAGGAAAGATGTTATAGTAGGTGTAAAATAAACAGATGCATCTTTTCTCCACTCCTCTCCCTCCTTTTGTCAGCGGAAGCTACAGGAAGAAGATCTCTTGACTTTCTGAAATGGAAATGTGCTATGTAGAGGCACTGAGTAACAGCCTTTCTTCTTCACTGCTCTCAGGTGCACTGGGAGGAAGTCAGATGAAAAGACAAAAGTTTCAAAGTCTGAGTATGGGTCTGGGTTTTCCAGAGGAGTTCCGGCATGTTATGAAGAAGAGCTCAGTGTCAAAACCTATATGCCATGTTCCTGTTTTACGAGTGATGTATTACCTGAAAAAAGCATAGCAGGAAGGGCCTCTGGATACCTCTTCCTCAAGGTTTTTCAGCTCTATCACACTTAAAAAAAAGAAGCAAAACTCACAGGTTGAGATAAGATCTGTTTAGAGTTTCTCTTGCCTAACTGTTAAAACTATTTTCTCTTGAAATGTGAAGATCCAAGAAGTTACAAAGTCAGTCCTTTACTCTTTTTTATTAAATTAAGAAACACTGAAAAAAGTAGGAGAAGAATATCCAGATGTCCAGGTAGGAGCATGCTATCATCAGGAGGAAGCACCTTTATTTTAAGCATTAGGAACTCTGGCATGCATGCCTTCAGTGAACATTCAATTTGGGTAAAAAAATATCTGAAAATGACTACTTTATATTCTTCTTTCCTTTTTATTTTCTGTTTTCACATGACCTATGCTCATCTAAGATTAACGTCTTATGTCATTGCTAGAAGATAATGAGCTCCTATGGGAACCAGACATGGACTGGTATAAACCAATGCCCAGGCTGTTTGTGTTCTACACACAAGACAAAATAGTATCAACCTTTTCTGTCTACCAAATATAGAGCTGCTAAGCACTTACAAAGCAGAGTGAGTTGCAATTAAATCTATTTACCAAAATCAGGCTTGTTACAACTCATGGATTTGTTTTGAGTTGTGCTATTGACATTACTTTTTGCATAGCTGTACTTGCAATTTCCTTTCTAATTAACTGTTATTTTTAAAAAGCAATCACTTATGCTAAGAGAGGAAACCCTTGTTTTTACAAAAACCTTCTGTCAATAGAGGTGACTTCCTGAATATAATGTGCAGAGTAATTTAATTGCCTTTAATAACTGTTCTCATGGAAAATTGCATTGACACAGGATATCCAAAGAAAGTACCCTAATTGTTGAAAAAGGAAAATGACAGATTACTAACCTTGGAACACAGGCATAGAAGAGCAAATAGGACACTAACCTGAGACGCCTAGCTTTTATTCTTGGTTGGGGTACATATTTCTCATTATGTTTTTTTCACTGCTCACTTGTGTAAAATTTAATTTCCTGGGATGATGTAACACTCGTTACTTAGAGGAATTTTACAACATTTTTGGTGAGAACCTTTAGATTCTAGCACTGTTGATCACCTCTTTTTCCTACGCTACGTTAATTGTTAAAAAAATCATCATAAATATCTCCTGTAGCTAAATGTTACTTCTTTCTATTTTAGAAAATAATTACTTTATTTCTTTATCTTGATGCATATGTTTAACACCTGGAGCCTTTGCATATATTCCAGCAAGGTATATGTAGAAGTGCATATATTTTGTTTCTGTGCAAAAGACTCATGTTATCAGAGTTCATTCAATTAGTGAACTGTAAAAGCTCTTTTATGCTGCTGCTTATCTATATTTTTGAAGGCTGCTTTCTGATGATGAGAAGTTTTTTTGACGCTATTTGTTCTGAACTGTAAATGGTCAGGAGGAAAATAGCCATGATTTTTTCTCTCTTTTCCAGCAACAGGTGGAGTACTTGGTGTTCATCAGAATCTGAACTCAACTGTTTGACTGTGGTTTTTTTTCACTTTAAAACACAGCAATTTAACCAAGAAAGAGTGAAGAGATTTTAAAACAAACAAAAGTAATATTTATCCAATTCCTTTTGGGTAGGGATGGGACCAAATCTTTGATACACATTTTTTTAACCCTGTTTTACTTTGTTTTTTTTCAAATTTAGTTCTCCTTTTTGAATCTGACATCTATGGGACCTATGTGTACTTATCTCTGCATGACTGTATATCATACTGCATTACAAAAATGAAAGCAAAGTATTTTATCTCCATCAAGAAAAAAGCCATATGTCTTTTCAATTTCCCAAATCTGTAGTAATTTCCTTCCATGTTGTAATACTTCTTTTCCCACAGCAAATACTTTACTTTCATATCAATAACTTTAGGAGGAGAAAAGAAGGAATGACTCAGGAATAGAAATTAAATTTAGCCTAACATAAGCTGTATATGTTATATGTTGATATGAATATTATGTAAGGAGTTTTCCGATTTAGTGCACTAAATTATTCACTTGAAATATATAATTACAGTTTTAGTTTCAAGAAATACCCACTGCCAGTAATATTCAGTATCGAGAATACCATTAGTGTCAGATAATTAGTTCTTACATTGAACATGTGGTTTGCGATTTAAAATGTGAGATTTTAACTTTCTACTTGTAGCTGTTTCAGAAATTCTGTGTGATTTTAAGCAAACATTGCAACCTTTCCGTGACTCCTTTTTTTTCTACATACAATAAAGTACTCTCAAGTGGTAGGGATTAAATAAAACTGCCATGTCTATACTATCCACAAAAGCTCTGGGAACCTCTAATCTTTCCAGGCTGTTACAAAAATTAAACCACCTGAGTCTCCAAACACTACAGGGTTAAAAGATGTTTCAAAAACTGGTAAATTATTCCTTAGCCCTGCTCTTCCTGGGTACATCTCCATTCTGTTTTAAATGTACCTAAACAAGAGGAAGGTACACAAGAGAAACGAGCAGTCAAAAAGAAAATTTGGAACCAGTATCAGCCTCAGGTAGAAATACTGAATTTAGAGCATCATAACTGCCTTTTTCCTGTTCTTGTTCATGTAAATATATTCATATATATGTATATACACATGTTTATAGACATATAAAATATGAGTTTAGAATGCAAGGATACTTTTAGGAACCTATACCAGTATTGCTTATTATGATCAGATATATAGTCACTATTATGAAGATTATAGTAATGTTTAGTGAAATTGTTTACTCTGCTAAACTACTGTGATAGGTATATTTTTAATTTCTCTATGGATTTTCTTCTAGTGCTTTCTGTCACTAAATATGTAAGCTGTGTATTCATAGGCTGGTTAGTCCGCATTGACTTCACATTCCTGGACCATGAATTTTATTTTTAACAAAAGTATCAAGAGTTTCCAGGATGCATCTTTTCAGGGGAAAGGAGAAGTTGAAGGAATTCTATTTCCACGTAGAGTTAGTAGACCAAATCTTAAAGGGCAAAGAGATTTCTTTCAAAATATGCTTTGTCATACCAGGCCGGTCTCTGTGGCCTTTTAGAGAAATCCTACCTCCACAGAATATTGATTGTTAAAATACCACCCATGGGGAAAAAGTGCTTTGCAGGCATTGCTTTTTGTGAGTTTAAATTGTTATGTAATGCATATTGTAAATGTTGTCATAAAGAGACTTGTTTTGTTTACAAGGCTGTACCATTACGTATTCCAGCTAAGATGCACAGAAAGCTTTTGGAAATATATTCTCTTATTCTGAAAAAATTTCCTTTTCATTTAGTTTAATGTATGTGTGCAGCTCTATGCACAGATTACTGTGTGTTCATCATCAACTAGGCCATAAAACAAAAAAGAATCCTTTTTGTCCCCCATCCAAATAACTTTGATCAAACAGGCAAATCAGATGTATAGTTTGGCTATCTCAATTTACATTATTTTACTGTGAATATACTTCAGATAAAGAAGATAAACCTGCTTCTAAAAGCATCCAAATATGAGACCTGAAGTGCAAATCTGTAATTTCGCTTTTCATCATATAAATGAACAAGACTTATTAACAGAAGTAGCCAAAGAACCAAGTATTAATGTTTCAGCTAAATAGTTTTTAAATTCCTGTGAACCAAATGGGAAAGGTAAGCCTACATCAACTTTCTTCGTTCTGCAGTGTTGAATTACCAAATCTTTCATGTCAAGTCTCCATTGTCCTACTTTACTTCATACAGTAAAGTTCCACTCCCAAACACTATTTAATATCCTGATTTAAAAAAATAGTTAAAATTCCTGGATCTTGGAATACCTTTAGAAAACATAAGGTTGTTTTGGGCTATACTGGATAATGTTAGTTATTGACAAGGGCTGTATCATTTCGCACTTTGATATATGGAAACATGGTTATAATAGAAGTTCTATAGAGGCTTTTTATACTCTGTTTCACTGTTATTTGCCTTAAAACAACTTTTTACCAAAGTGACTTCTCTATGAGAATTACACCTTTTCTATCAATGAGATTTTTTCCTTCCTGGCTGAAAGCCAGGTATGCTCATAAAAATCTCTTTAAAAGTTACAGTTAACTGCCAGCAGCCATGAAATAACTCAAAACCCTTTCAACAAAAACATTGCAATGCATTTCTCCTCTAATTTGAAGAAAGAATTATGTATAATTCTCTCTATTTTGCATGTAACCTAAGAAAGAATAAGTGATTCTGCATGAGTGTTTCCTGTCACACTGATGCACCTAGGGGCTAAATTCACCTGCTGAGAGGCAGTTGCAGACTGATGGCCTGTTTAATTGCTCATACTAAATAGCCAGGTTTATAGTACAGATGTAAGAGATTTCCTTCAGAGAAATATATACAGAAGCTTTAAAGGAGTTTGTAAACAGTCTCCATTAATTATTGAAAGCCCTTAGCTGACATGGAGGTGCTATATCTATTTGAGGTGAGAGAACAGGGTTGAGCAGCTTTTATATGACATGCACAAAAGGCTGCGTGAAGGCCTTTGTGTTAATGAGAACTTGAAGTGTTGCTCGGTGTGTACTTTACATCTTAGCACTTCATTTGTCAGAGTCGTTTAGAGTTAGAAGAGAAGTAATAATCGACACTGTTAATAATCCACAAAAATAATGTCAAAGGGGAAGGCACAGAAAGCTAAGCTTCCCTTTGAAACCAGAGACATGAGGATTCCCAAACTCATAGACTTACAACCTTTCATTTCTTCTAATTATTTGCTTGTTATGCTGGTTCAAAACTATGAAAAACTCAGTTATTTTTACTAAGTATCTAAGATAATTTTATTTTCTTGTTTGGTACAAATGTATAAGACAGCTATTTTTCCACTTCATTAAAGAAGCCATGTCTAATGAAGTCTGCAGGTGTATGTATGCATTGCAAAGGCTTTTAACAGACTTAAGAATGCCTGAGAAGTTCCAGCATTCTTCAGCACCTGGATAGCACGACAACCTGTTTTTCATGTTTTTCACTGTGGATACAGCTAAAAACCTGTGGTGGATTGACCTTGGCTGGACATCTCACAATGGCCTTCGCCCTGGGGTGCAGAAGTATCTCTGCTCTGGCACCTGGAGCACCTCCTCCCTCTCCTTCTTCACTGACTTTGGTATCTGTAGTTTCTCTCACATATTCTCACTCCTCTCTCTGTCTGCAATTCCTGGTGTGCAGGTCTTTCCTTTCCCCTTTTAACTATGCTACCCTGGGGATGCCACCACTGTCACTGATAGTCTCAGCCTTGGCCAGTGGTAAATCCATCTTGGATTTGGCTGGCATTGGGTCTATCAGACATGGGAGAAGGTTCTGGCAATTTCTCAGAGAGAGAAACTCTCTTTAGTAGCCATCCCTTCTACTGAAACCTTGCCACACAAACCCAATGCAAGAGCAAAACATTTTCAAGACAATTTTAGAAAAGGATTAGGCTGTACATGCAACTGGGATGATATAGAATAACTGCACATAATTTGTGGTATCATCTCGTGAAAGAAATAAGTTAATCATCAATGTGTTTGTCTTGAAAAGTCCTTGTTGTTCAAGGAAAAAAAATCTGAGTATCTTTGCCAAGTTAAAAGTGTTATGAATGTTCCTATGTAAAATAATTTCTTCTATACTTATTTTTTTTAATATAAGACACTGTTCCTAACAATTCATTGTCTTTCTACAGGTACGAACACAGAGCACTTCTTGTTTTGTCACCTAAATTTCAAATGTTCTCTGGTGTTATCTGTTCTGTGCTTTCAAAATAATTTGTGTTTGCTAGGTGCAGATATATATTATCTTGATATCTTTTCTTAATTTGTGCTGCTGTACATTCTTTGATGTATTTCTCACCTGAATCCCTTCCGGACTTTTACATTGTGGTATGCACGACAGTTTGAACTGGTTTTCTTTGTGTATTTCAGTGAATGTAGAGTTTGCCGTATGTTTGGACTAATTTTTAGAGAAAACTTCCTTTCAAGTTAATATAACTTTGAGCCAAGATTTTGATTTGTGTGAAGTGGCTTTGGTGATTTACAGGGTTTAAATAGTCTGCTCTTTTATTAATATATTTAATTCTTAACCAGTGAAGAATGCTGAGAATTTCTAATAATGTATTTTCTAGCACATTCCTCTTCTATTCAGTTTGCTTTCTAGATATATATAGAAACAAAACTCACTAGTGCTTAGACTTTACTGGCAACTTCTGTATTTTTAATACACCAGATAAACTATTAATTTGAATTAGAATTTGTTTTTCTTTGTTATGATTAGTGATGATGTATTTATCATGGAATTCAAGAATGTTTTTGCTTCTTTTGGTTCCTCTTATACAAACTAAACAAAACTAGAGAAAGGAAAAAGAACTGTACTTATATCAAACCTCAGTTATTAACACTAAGAAGGCTTAAAAATTATGTTTAGTAATTTTGAGTTTTGTTTTGCCAAACAATTTTAGTACAGAAACTGATTATCCTGTCTAATGTCATAAGAACTTGCACAAATGTTGGAGTCTTGCAAAGGTATTTTGCATTACCTCATACAAATTATTTTTACTGGCAGATGGTTAATTTACTTCAAGATGATTACCTGCGAGATGTATTAACACTCCAGTTAGATCCCTGTTGCTGATGTGGAGATTTAGTTTCATACTTTTTCTTAATGATATAGTGCTATAGTGATATATAGAGTCTTAGAATGACTACAATTCTAATTTTCTGTTAATTTGATTCTGGTGTATTTAGGGATTGTCATGTGATAGGTATGACTAAGCGTAATAATTCAATTTGTTCTTAGATATACAGTTCTGTTTCTAAGCTGGGAAGGTTCAAACTTTATTAAAGATCAGAATAAAGATCTTAAAAATTGTGTGTGCTTTGTGAGTTATCCCTGTGGGTCACTGTTGCGTTCCACTGCAGGGAACTGCGAGGAGTTCTTTTTAAAAATGGATGGTTGGGAACGGAATGAAGTCAAATGAGGCAAACCTTGTATCTGAGAACCGTTTATTGATAACAAAAAGGAAAAGGAAAAGGAGTTGCCCAAAAAAAAGAGGGCAAGAAGAGACAGAAAAGAAGAAAGGAAAATAACAAAGGACTGGGGGAGAGGAGAGAGAGGGAGAAGGGACAGAGATAAAAGAGGGCATTACCACCAGCAAGCCAGGGAAGTGCTGTCGGTGTCTGGGTGGTGGGGGTTGTGCCAGCTGCTTGCCTGTGGACTGGCTGGGTCCTAGTGAGCCTGCACAGCTCCCAGAGGGATGCAGCTCCATCAGCAATGGCACCAGACACGCGGTGAGTGGGGTGCTCGGGTGCTCGGACCAGGACCTTGGACAGGGTTAGGGTTTGGATCGGGGCCACAGGGTGGGTGGTGACGGCTGGATCAGCGCAGCGGTGGAGTTGGATGCAGGTAAGGAGGGGCAAAGTAGCAGGAAGGCGGTCAGGAGCACAGGATGGCAGGACAGGTGTGAGGGTGAACCAGTGAGGGCAGGAGAGCCAAAAAGCAGGTGGGCAGGCTGGGGCCAGGGCAAAAGAGGGAGCAAGCGGGCACAGTGAACAGTAGCGAGCCCCAGCAAGCAGCGGCAAGTCCTGATGGAGTTGGTTTTTATACCCCCCTGGCCCCTCCCAAAGTCTGCCTGCCAGCAGGGATCCAGTGGTCCAGTCCAACCTTCCTGTGCCGTCCATTGGTGGAGAGCTCTTCACAACCTGGTTAGAGAGGCCCCTCCACATCATCTCCTACTCCTCGTGTGGGGTGTTGCCAGGCAAAGTGTCCCCAGAGACAAGGCTTCCCCTGCTCCTGGCTGCCTCCTGCAAGTAGCAGGTGTAAGCTCCCCCCCACACGCCTCTGACAACCCTGACAGCCAGAGCTCAGGCAAACTAAAATGGCTGAATTGGCTCCTCACAGTCACCAATTACTTTACTGAAATATTTGTTTTCTCTTAGGTAGAAACATGAGTATTCAATGGCACTTTTGTGTACATTTCTATCTTTGTGTCCTGAAGTGTGTGTAATCAAGCACAGATGAAATGTCTCAAGCCTCTCAGAGTTACGGCTCAGGTAACAATCCTCACTTTTTTCTAGAGCTGTTTAACTGCTGTGCAAATCAAAGATTCATATTTCAAAATAGTTTTATTTACTTCTGTTCAGTTACTAAGGACATACTTATTTAATTTGTCTGCTTTTTTAATAAATACTAGCTATAGAAAGCATGAGTGACAATGGAAGGAAGAAGTGCTTGTCTTTGATACCTGTTGAAAAAATACTTACTCAGAAGCTAAAAAATTTGACCTCAGTTGAAAAAAAGCCCCCAAACAATAAGGAAAGATAATTAACTATCTTACAAGAATTCTCTTTGAAATGTCTACAGCTTTCAATGTGTATTTAGTCCATCAGTATTAATTTGTTGCCAAGCCCATCTTATGAAACATATTTGAAGAGCAACCGCTCTAATGCCTTTTAGCTGGTGGAGATTTTCCCCCCTCCTACCCACAGAGAGCAAGAGTGCAAGTACAGGTTCTTCTTGTTCTGGGGTGTATTTTGTGCTCTGGTGTTCCCTCTTTCAGGGTGCTCCTGATGTTGGTGAATTGCCACCCCAGTGCGGCAGAGAAGAGTCACTCAGAGGGATTTTGCTGATATTATAGAGTTCTGGGGGGAATGGACGCCAGTATCCTCATGATGAGTGCCACCTTTGAAAAAACATGGATTTTCTATTGACAGTTCTTCTTTGGTGGTATAAAATCACAGCACACTAATGAATCAGGTAAGCAGCACTGAATTTCTAAACCTTTGTGTTCATCCAAGGGGAAACCTTGGGTTATGCAACCCTTTTACTGATGGCTTATTTTAGTTCCATGTTTCCTGTCCTAAAATGTCTGTGTCTCACGGAGTTGTTCTACAGAGACAGGTTGATTTTTAATAGATGATCTGATGATCATGAAAGCACTTCTGGTAGAAATACCTTTTTGCTTATGGTTCAGGGACAGCTGGTACAAAATACCATGACTTCATTCTAAATCTTATTTCACACTCTCCAGTTCCTATTCATTGTTTTTCTTATTAACTTTAGATAAGATAAAAACAGAAGCTGGAGGCACAGTATTTCCAAGATTCTTCCCTACGGATGTAATTTACTAAGTTTAATAAAAGCCAAGTGCGAGAAAAAATTATCGTATGTCTTTCTGTTATCAGGTCATCAGAAATTCTTGGAATTTAGCTTTTTCCTACTGTATGCTTCAGATACTTTTTTTCAGATTTTCTGTTCTCTCTTTGTGATGCAGAATGGGTTTGAACAGAACAGCAAAACTGCGGAGATGGACCTGAAACTTTCCCTTAAGGGATGTTGACATCAGGCGGTAAGACCGAGTGTGTCCCAGTGTTGCCAAGGAACAGCATAACGCTTGCTCGTGCAGGAGGCTGATGCATGTATTTCACAGAGAAGGGAAAATTTTACTGCTCTGCACAGGGTGCTGTGGGCAAATTGGCACACTGTGAATTCACTCTGTGTGATCATTAAGGTAGGTCTCTGTTGTGCAGTATTGCTCTTCTCCAAAGGAGCACTCTCTCAGGAACACATGCAGCCAATGTCAGCAACCTCTTTGTACTTCTGTTCCCTTCTGCCGTGCTCATACTGGCAAATTTTTCCTAAGCTTTCTCCCACTGACAGCCTGGAAGCATGATTAGAAAGATACTGCCTAGGCTCTTGCATTGGAGTAGTGTAACTCAAAACCATCCTCTTCCTCATTTTTTCATCCTCCAAAGCAAATCTAGGCCATTTCAGACACAGCTTGCAAAAAGTACCTTCATGAAAAGTGTATTTGAAAATTCAGAAAGAAACCCCAAAACATCATTAGATGTCATATGCAGCTTATTATCTGGATAAAAGTCTCTATTTGTGTTAGTCTCACAATATCTGTGTGGATATCTATCTTTCAAAAAACCCCTGCTGTCATGTGCATGTCCCTCTTTGTCGAGACTATTTTTTCTACCTTCCAGAAAGTAATGGAGACTCATGAGGAGCCTCTTTGCAGTAGTTTGGAATTTCTATTTCACAGCCTCAGGTAGTCTCAACACAATTGTACTGAATACATGAACAACAAAAGGGTTTTTGTTTGCTTGTTTTCCCTTTGAAGAGCACCAGTTCTTCTTTTCTAACATGATGGTTTTTGTATCTGTCAGTATCTTAACAAAATGCATGCTTTCTTTAGGAGGATTTTTGTTCAAAAGATGTAAAATACTTCATAGGAGTTATTTGCTTATTTATATCAAGCACTTAGTTTAATGCTGTTTCTCTACTCAAATCTGATGAAAGGACTAGTTTTGTGTGTTCCTTATTTTATTAAATAGTTGTTTAATTCTTCCCTTTTTTTGGTTATTTACAATTTTATTATTCTTGCAATATTTATTTTCCTGGCTATTAGCTGAACACTTTTGTGCTGGCAGCCAAAGACTAGCAGATAATGGGAAGAGAGAAGTGGAGAAAACCTTCTGAAAAATTCTTTAACAACCAAATTGTAAACAGTTTTCATAAACTGGACAACTTTCAAGTTAGAAATAGGTTTTTAGACTTACTGTTTTTGATGGGAAGCTGATGCAAAAACTCCCATGTCTGTTGTTAAACCAAACCTACCAATGCCTTTTCGTTCCAATCTTGCCTTTAAGTGTAGACAAGTGTTTCATATTGTCTCCTGATAAGGAATAATCATGGCTCTTTTGAAAACCTCTGTTTCTCTCCATGTGACTATTGTAGCTGTGCCTGAGGTAGCCTGATGCCAGTGACCTGTACCATTTGCCTCTAACAGAGAGGACTACTAGCATGACCACAAGACACAGCTCTGCAGCTTCTAGTACTGTACAAGCCTACACAGAAGTATCTAAGAACAGAGTTTCAGTCATTTTCAGCTTTCAGCATCTCATCCCTGACTGCAAGCCCATTGCTGACTGCTTGTTCCCTCTCTCATGTCAGCACAAGAATCCATACAAACTTTTCCTACTCCCATGTGTTCAATGGCCTCTTAACTCTCACGCCTCATCAGAGGAAACAAGAGCAAATAAGAAGGAAGAAGGGGTCAGTGGGAAAGGTTTATTTGGCCTTATTGCCTGTTTAAATTGACTGTGAAACTATGACAGTAAGACTGAAATCAACTGAGACACTAAGCTGGTTTGATAGCAGTCTGTTGCCTTCTTTTTTTCATTGTGCAATAGAGGCAAGGGTGGGGCACTGTAACCTCCTAAACAAGAAATATGTGTTTGTTATTGTCCTTTGGTTTTTCCAGGTGGGAAAATGAGATTTTAGGTAATTTATTTGTATTTGATTTTACCTGACATCTCATTGTTCTCTTCTGCTTAGCCAGAAGTGAAAATAAATAGCACAGAATCTTGCCATCTTTTAAGCTAGTTTTTTATATTCTATTGCTAGGGATTTCAAGCCCAGATGAGCCTAAAATCAGCAAAAATTCATCTGGATCTGGTAAATAGGATTGAAACAATGATTTGGGGAAAAAATCTAGTTTTTGGCATTAGGTAGATGTCTTTCTGGTTTATTTGTGTCTTCATTGAAATAAGTTCAAAAAGTAAGGCATTCTAGTCTGACCTGTATAAAAGCTGATTGAAATATTTTTCTTATAATTTTTTTCAGCCTATGAGTTCTGAAAAATAGTAAAATATACAGTAAAGAGAAGAAAGTGAAAAGGGTCTGGGCACTATTGATCTGACAGTTCTATTGCACACTTTGTGCAAGACCCCGGCACATTTTTTTTCCTTGCCTTAGTTTTTTCACCAATGACTGTTTTAAGGTCACTTCAAGAATCACTGGCAAAGGTATCAGCAAAAACAAGTTTAATATAAAAATAAAAGCATGACAAAATTCGCTGGCAAGGTTCATTCTCTTACTTACTAGATGCTTAAAGTGCACAAAGGAGAAACAAACAAAAATCCAAAAGCAATCAGTCCAAACTGAAATAAATCCCAAACTATCTATGTGGAGGCTGGGAGGGTGAGGAGGGAAGAGAAAAGGATAGGAAACGGTAAGGATAAAAAGGCATACAGAAGACTCTCCTGTTGAGTTACAAGGTTAAGAGTAGAGCATTGTGCTAAACTGAGCCTGGCCTTGATTATAAACTTATGCCTAAAGGCCCAACAGCACTTAAACTTAACAGCACTTAAACTTAACAGTACTTAACTGATAACTGAAGCTAAACAGCTGAGAAACAAATTCATATAGAATTTATGTTATCCCAATAGTAACTCATTTACAGGCCTGACTTACTACAAGTGTAAAGTACTTCAGAATCTAAGAGAACATTTGTGGTACATTTCCTATAGCATATTCACACTCACATGCACACGGACATAAGGAGTCTGTACAAGACACATACCTGTGAAAAAGTTCCCCTTGAATTCAATGAAGTTCTCGCTTCAGATGCCTTTGTGGCTTCTCGGTGGGTGAAGGGTTGAGCCTTGAGGAGTTGGGAGCATCAGCCCAAGATCCATTGTTGTCATTTGGTGATCCTCTGAGTACAGCCAGCTTGAGAGTTTGCTTGCTCTGAGGCATCCCACTCAGGGGGAGAATGCTGTTTGCAGCCTACTGTGGTCCCAGAGAGCTCCAAGGGTTTCACTTTGGACTGCTGTTTACAGGTTCGCAAGTGAGTGTGCTTTAGTCATAACAATGTTTCATCCTGGCCACAATTCAAGTCAGTAACTTTCTCTGAAGGTTTGATAACGAAAATATTATTCCGATTGATTTGTTATTCGTGCAAGAAAAATAAGTTTCCAAGGCTGTTCATTAAAAAACAGGAGCTTGTTAGACAGCACTATATCTGGGAGCAGACAGTGTTTCTGCTAAGATCAAGAGAAGCTTAGCCCAGGTGCTGCTCATCAAGGCTGAAGCCTCACAAGCATCTCTCAGCTCATACTGTGGCCTGAGGTGGTCAGTGGTGGTGGTGGTAAAGTGCACCACTGCAAGCTTCCTACCTATTATCTTATGATATTAAGAATTTTTGCATCAATTGCTCATTCAGGATTGCCTTTCCAAAGAGATGTGTTTCTAAAATTCTGAGTCTCACAACTTATGGAATGTGAAAAATCACAGATAGGAAAACTTCCCATGGAAACTTAGAATCATAGGGTATGCTGAGTTGGAAGAGACCCATCAGGGTCATCGAGTCCAACTCTTGACACTGGGCAGGACACCCCAAGAGTAACACCATGTGCCCAAGAAATNTGCCCGAGAACTTTGTCCAAACGCTACCTGAACTCTGTCAGGCTGATGCTGTGACCACTTCCCTGAGGAGCCTGTTGCAGGGCCTGACCACCCTCTGGGTGAAAAACCTTTTCCTGGTGTCTAACCTAAATCTCCCCTGACTCAGCTTCATGTCATTTCCTCATGTCCTGACACTGGTCACAAGAGAGGAGAGATCAATATTTGTCCTTCCACTTACCCTTGTGGAGAAATTGAAGACACCTCACTGTCTGATAAAGAAGTGAAAAAAACCAATTCCTTATCAAATACTTAAGACATTGATTGCCGTGACAAACAGGAGTGTGAAATGTTATAGTTCTCTTGAATTTGCAAGGGAAAAAATGCATTGTATAATTATGACTAAATCTAAACTTGCCACTGCCATGAAAAGGCTGTTTATTTGCTTCAATCTCCTGCCTAAATAATGGCTAACGTAAGACTATTTATTTGCTTCATGTTGGAAAGAAGATTGAATTACACAAGTGAAAAGAATGTTGTGAGGTTTTTAAGCTTCTTATAAAATATTCTTTCTCAACTGAAAAACAAAACCAAAAGGACTTTATAGATCCTTTCTCTTCGCTTTTCCACAAGATAAAAGACCTTAAGGACTTTATGTTGGTATTTTCTATTAAGATGACAATCAATGTAATTTGCTTGTTTAGCAAGACACAAGGCAAGGCAGAGGATTGCTATTTCCTGTGGCACACGAGAGCATCAGTAAGACTGTGATAATTGCTACGAGATAAAGTGAGCCTAGTGGATTGTGTAAATTGGATAGGTTCATTCAAACTCCTTAAGAATGACAGATTTGCTGATTATTTGGATTGTTCCCTAATTTCTTTATGTCCGTTGTGCCTTCATGTCAAATCTGGCCTGCTTTTGTGCATTTTTACCTTCTTGCTACTGCCTTGGTAGTTTTTTCAGTGTACTTGCTTTATCATAATAAAGTTGTACAGCCGTGTCATAGACTAATATACCTAGTCATTAGCATATAGCCTTGGACAGTAGGTTGTCTTTGTTATCATACTACAAATTTGATTACAGAACGGCATTATGTGTAAGGCTTTCCACAAAAAGAATGTAGAGATTGATGATGTAATGTTATGCAAGCATAATAACCATCATAATCTTTGCTGACTTTATAGTACTTCACAGTATGAAGACTGTTCAGTGATTATGGGGCAAAAAATACCTGTCTTTTTAGAACAATAAATAAAAGAGAAACTTCAAGGTACTCCTTTGTTAGGTTTCCTGAGTAGGTAAATAACACAACCACCTACTTGTAATTAGTTTAGGATTTAATTTCAAGATCAAATTAAAATTTACCAGTGTTATCAGAAAAAAATATACACAGACATATACACAGTTATAGTAAAAAAACCTGAACTGATGGATGAGCTTGAGCTACTGGACTCCTGCCCACACTCTACAATGCATGCCCACAATACTGTGCCAGCATGTCTTCTCATGACACTGGAGTTATCCAGATACGAATAAATACATTTAACTGGGTTTATGTTTTGAACGGTTTATTTGTTTGAGACTAATGTTTTGATACTATATGATCTAGATTGCTTGATGAGCAGCTTTTGAACAGCACTTGCACCTAAAAAAGTAGCTTAAGTGACAAAATACTTTCCTGGTGATGTGTGCAATATATAAAGAAAGCTCTATCAGAACAGAACTCATCAGCTTTTAAAATAACAGTTTGACATGCCGGATACTTGCACAGAATGAAGATTTCTGACAAGTTTTATAGTTTCGAAAAAGCAGCAATCATCCAGAAACATTTATGACTAAATTCACAGATGAAAGTTTCCCATTGCATGTAACACCTTAGAATCATGGAATCATAGAAAAGTTTGGGTTGTTGGAGGAACTTTTAAAGATTTTGATGAGATGCCTCCTGGTGTGTCATGGAGGCATAGTATGCATTTCCAGACCCTATTGAGACTCCTGAGGGTGGCACATGCTAACTTGCTAGGCAAAACTGTTCCTTTTCAGAAATGTCACTATTTCTCTTCAGTCCAGGAGAGCTCCATAGCCACATTTTAACTTGCCTTATGTATGCAGGAATGCCTACACATGCACAACCATTTTGGTGTGATTCCTTTCTTTCCTTTGAAGCTCTTTGGACACATATTCTTTATACATTAGAACCTGGTAAACTTATTTTTTGTTGTCTACATACTTTTATGTGAAAATATTACTAATCAGTTAGACTCATATCTGCAGGTATTTTGACTGTATTTTTTTTTTCTTTCTCCACTGTAAGGATAACTGGAGGAAGGTATGAGAGCTGGTTCAGCTTTGTTTAGTTTTTCCTACTTTTGTCCTTCTTTTTATGTGGAAAAAGGAAAACCACGTGTCTGGAGTCTGAAATGAATAGGACTAGATTCCACTGTGTTATCCATCTTTTAGCATCTTCATATATTGTTTCATTCACCACTGTTATGGAAACTACATCATTATAACATGTTACCATTTCAAAATGTTGGTATATTGTGAGATAGAGGTAGCAAAATCAATGTTACCTGCTGACTTGAAATAAAGTTAGAAGAACCTTTTATTTTTACCCCAAATAAAATTATTTTGTTTGCCACAACTTGCCAAAGGCAAAATGTTGTTATTATCAGTAACCATGAGTTGAGATGACACATTAAGAGCTGTGACATTACAGTGTAATTGTGTGGGACTTTTTAATGATAAAGATTTTTCCTCTTTGCTCTATGTCCATTTCTTTTCCTCTAGCCTGTTCTTTTGACCTAATGTTGCATAAGTCTCACTGCAGCCTCACATGGTTGTTATGGGAAGCACAGTTCTAAACTTACAATTTTTTATTATTAGTGGTACATCACATCCAAGACCACTGGAGTTTTGCAGTAGATCGATCTTCTTTTGTATAAAGGAAAGTAAGTAGGAAATGAGATATATCTGCTTCGGGTTTTTTTTGTTGGTAGTGATTGGGTTTTTTGTTAGTACTTTTGTTTTTAAATAATAGCACTTACTACAATACCTCACTAGCAGTCTGTGTTCTCACCTCACATAGTATTTTCTCTCCTGGAGCATTTGAAAATGAAAGCTGGAACTACTAAAGGAGATGGTATAAAGCAGAGTTACAAGGTATGATTGCTTAGAGGGTGGAGAGAAACCTAGAAATTTTGGGCCGAAAGAAGTCTAAAAAGAGCATCTAATCCATTTACCTGCTCTGAAGCTGTAAAAATATACCTAAAATTTCAAAGGGAAGGCTTTCTCTGTGTAATTTTTTGCAATTATTTTTCTTTTCTAAAGTTAAACTATCTTTTCCCATATCACCTAATTTCAACTGCTCTTATGTCTAAGCTTATGTGATCTCATTGGTGATAAAAGGTACAACAACACTTCTACTCTCTCTTCTTTGTAGTAAATTAATTTGAAGACTGTTCTGCCTTCTCTTTCCCACGAGATATTTTTCCAAAACTGCTTATAATTTCACCCTCTCTGTTTTCTCCTAGATGTATATATTCTCACTGAAATGTAATGAATGCCTCAAACTGGCCACAGACATATACTGAGAACCTGTGTTTCATGAGCAAAGTGAAGGAATTATGTCCTATGTGTACCAATGGGAGATTTGAAAATCAATATCAGACACTGTTTTGCAAAATCATTCCATTATAATAATAGTTGTCATTTAGCAATGATTTCTTATCCCTATTCTACATTTACACATTTACTTTTTGACCTCCTCTGTTCCCAAGACCTTGATTTTATACACAGTTTATGGTATTGCTTGCAGGCTTGTTCTGTTCTGGCCATCCTTGCCCCAGTAGTGCAAAGGAGAATGAAGAACTGAATCAGACAGGATTTCACTTTGGGATGACGTCCGTCTCCACCAGAATCCCTACTACTTCCTACAATCTTCCTTTGTTATTCTGTTTCAATAGAAAAATGCAATGGCAATGTACTGCAGAGCTAACACATTGTGAAAAATTGTTGTGAAACAATTTTCCACAGGTTTTTGTCTGCTTGTTTTTATATTAAACATTGAAATGCATTACTATTATTTACCAGTACAAAGTTTCAGCTGAGGATTTCACCAATTGAGAAGCCTTACAGCTATTACTGGAATCAGGAGGGTGATTCTGATTTTATCAACAACCTTTCTAAAATCAGGACTTTTAATCCAGATCAGCTGACTCTGTAGCCATACACCTAGCTCCGTAAAATAACTGGAAGAGCAACACAGATTGAAGCAAACAACCAGGGTTTAGTAATTGCTTAAGATGTTGGAATGAAGAAACTTCTCTGAAACCACTAAATTTTCAAGATCTTCCCTGTTCTGCTAGTCACTCTCCAGAGGGATCTGGCACATACCTGGAAAAACCAAGTTCTGTACTGTTTTTATTACTTCACTGCATAGTATTTAATTTAACAAATAGGATAGTTTGCAGTTTCTTGTTTGGAAACTCACTTCAGTATGGCTCACTGGAGCCACAAGAGCAGCTTTCCATTACCACATGAAAGGAAAAAAACATTCTTCTTCATATAATTTTCTTTTCGTTACTCTTAGAAAAGGGGCTGGGTAAATTTTCGATGTTATGTAAGGCTCTATGGTGAAAAAATATGAAACTCTTGTTGAATGATCTCTTAAGAGTGACCGATTAGGGTTAAATTAGTGCTAAAGTTATGTGGAGATATTTATGTAAATCACCATTCGAGTGAAAAAGGAGCAAGAAGGCCCTACCTGTCATTCACAGCACATCTCTTTAAAAGTTTCCTTGCAGTATTGGCAAGGATCCTTGTAAGAATTGTCTGCCTTCAGAAAATTAATTCCTTCAGTGGTTAGTACATCTGAAAATTATTTATAATGAAACACAATCATGTCCGACTCTTTCATCAGACTAAATGGGAGCTTCTGTTTCAAAATTACCTTTGTATCATAGAAATGTTAGCAGACTCTGAAGCATTGCTACCAAAAATATCTCAATTTCAAGTAATTGGGGTAAAAATCTGGTTAGAGTTTGGGGAAGGAGGCTAAGAAAATGTCCAGACATCAGTATTTACTGGTGGTAAATGATGGTTAAAGAAGCCTCTGAAAGTAGAGGTTAATGTCATACAAATTTTTTAAGCTGATGTGTGTAATGGGTGGGTTGTTTTTCAGTTTTTGTTTTCTTCTGGTTTTTTGTCTGATTTTTTGTCTGATTTTTTGGAACAGACCAAAGAATGGAAATGGAAATATTTTACTGGAAGCTGATAAGAAGATTGAGAATAATTAACATCACAAATGCCTGTAGAAGAAATGCACTGGAGAAGGCATCGCCACCTATTGACTAAAGTAAAGAACAGCAAGAAAGACAACTTCAGCCAGGAAAAAAACCCCGGTACTAGGCAGTAGCAAGAGATACAAATATTTAACTTTAAATTCACAGAATATTCTGAGTTGGAGGGGACCCACAAGGATCATCAAGTCCAACTCTTAAGCAAATGGCCTGTAAGGGATTAGACTCCAGAACCTTAGTGGAATTAGCATCATGCTCTAACCAACTGAGCTACTCAAGGGATGTGTACTGTAGAGTGTTGTTTGCTGTTTATCTGTGACTTTAGGAGGAACACAGCCCAAATTTTGAGACTGGCTAAGAGTAGGGATGTTATTTATTGGTGTGATTTTGTCGGTGTTCCATCTGTTAGATTTTTGTACTTATAGACCAGATATCCCAGAGGATTGCTTCTAAGACAATGGAAGCTATTGATTCTAGGCTGCTTGATCCAAAGTGCTAAAGGTAAGTAGAATAGTGATGGACAGTACTTGGTTATGACCTGATGACTGCCTAGAAAACAGTGCCGAATATGTTGTTATCATCCTTTTAGCAGGCACATATTAAGGTCCTAGAATTTCATAATCACATCGTTTGAAATATCAGCCAAAAAAAAAAAAAAAAGGTGTTATGAAAGTGTGGACTGAAGCAAAATAGTTCTATATCTTGGATTCTATTTTGAATCCTGGATTTAAGATAGTGATAGTCCCCTACTGTTTAAAAAAACAACAAATAATCATCAAAAAACCAAAACCAAACAAAGCCAGAAAACAAACAAATGATGGAAAAAATACTTCTGTGATATTTTTATGCTGTAGAGATGGAGCTGTGATAAAGCAGAGAATGATTGTTTGTTTAATTATTGTACACTGCTTTTCTTCTTACAAACTCATAAGAAATTTCATTGCATCCTTACCTTTACATCTCTACTCAGTGCTGTTAAAGAGAGATAACATTTTTATCCAATCAGCATTTACTTTAGAAACTAGTGAAATTATTTTAGTTTGAATGTCCCTGTTCTAGTTTCAAGTATAATATTTTATGGTGGTAAAACAAGAAACTGCTGGACTTAAATCTATCTGGAGTTTATCTACAGTCATAAGTCCTTGACACAGGAGACAACAGATTCTCATGTGTGTATTCAGTTTATGTGGAAGGATTTTGAGGAGGGGGCTACAGGGATGGCTCCTGTGAGAAGACACCATAAGCTTCACCCATGTCCAATATGGAATTGCCATGGATCAGGTTTTCTGCTAGGACTTGTGGTCCCTCGGGGGACCCATACTGGAACAGCCTGTTCCTGAAGGACTGCACTCTGGGGGAGGGACTGGAGCAGTTTGTGAAGAACTGCACCCCATGGGAAGGACTCATGTTGGAGAGGCTGGTGGAGGACTGTCTCCTCTGTGAGGAACCCCCCACTGGGACAGGGGAAGAGCACGGAGAGTCTCCATGAAAGAGAGGAGAAAGGAGTGGCAGAGACAACGTGTAATGGACTGACTGCAACTCCCATTCCCCGTCCCTCCTACACTACTGGAGAGGATCAGGCAGAGAATTCAGGAGAGAAGTGGATCCCAGGAAGAATTAGTTTTATTTCTCGTTATCCTACTCTGATTTTATTAGCAATAAATCAAAATAATTTCCCCAAATCAAGTCTGTTTTGCCCGTGACAGTAATTAGTGACCGATCTCTCACTGTCCTTATCACAGCCCATGAGCCTTTTGTTACATTTTCTCTCACCTGTCCAGCTGAACAGCAGGGTGGTCAAGCAGCTTTGGTTGACACAAGCCATCCAGCTGTGGTGAACCCACCACAATTATCTCACTAAAATCGGTGCAGGGGAAATGGGAAGAGGTGTCTTTTTTTTTTTTTTGTGATAGATTTGAGTTCTGTGGATTCCTTCCAGCAGTCATTCTATGGCCCATGTAAGATAAGAAAGTAATTTACTGAGTAGAAATAAAACTCTGCTTATTTTATACCTACTCTGGCAATGTTGAAGGTGGAACATAGCCTAAAGAAGCACAAGCCAAGTGAAGAATTTGAATAGACATGTGGAAAGAGGAACAGCAATTGCAAAAAACATGCATTAAACAGAGTGCCTTCAGAAAATATACATTCTAAATGAATTCTGTAATACTATGAAAATTTATTCCATGGCCTCACAGAAATCTTTCTAAAAAAATTTTTTTTTCAGAATAGAAAGTCTATTTTTTTCCTCTCAGATAAGTACAGAACTTCTTAAAAGTCTTGAAGATGTGAATTTTTAAAATTTTCAAACAACCCAATAAGACTTTCCTGTTTTATTTTGTTAGTCACAAATCTGTTGGATCTCAAAAGGGACCTATCTTTCCTGGTTTAAATTTATGTCAAATATTGGCTATCATCCTGACTGCCAAACATACCTTACTTTACCAGTGCTATATGCTATGAAATATGGAAATCACTTCCATTTTTTAAGAAAGAAGAAAGGCAAAAACATATGAAAGTACTGCAGTTAAAGTCTTGCCAACATGTAAGGTTTTATCTTACATAAGGCATGTCCTCTAAGATTTAGAGAAGAAATGCTTAAATGTCCTTATATATAAAGGGCAAAAGTACTGACTACAAAAAGCCTGGTAAATATGAAGGAACCAAATCCACTTGATTCGAGACAGAGAGGACAAAAGCCTTTTCAATAAATGTTTGTTTGCTGTAGTAATTATGTATTACTGTAATATTATTAATTATGTAATTATTCTTGTTTGTTTTTAAAGTTAGACCTAAATGTACCATTTAGTTGGGCATTGCTAACAAAAACAGGAGAAAATCTTTCAACTAATGTATTCACATTCAAGATGAAAGTGTATATTAAATTGCTAAAGCACCATAATACATCATTTCTTCATAAGCTTCCTCAGTCTTAGTTATGCCCTTAATAATAAAGTATTGTCTTTTAAACATATGTGTTTAAAAGACAATCAGGAGCTGCTAATGTCATTGCAAAGCCTCTCTTGATGATTTTTGAGCGGTTCTGCAAATCCAGAGAGGTCCCAGCTGATTGGAAGCTGGTCAATGTTATCCTGATTTTCAAGAAGAGCAAGAAGGAGGACCCCAGAAACTACAGACCTGTCACTCTCAATTCAGTGCCTACTGAAATCACAGAGAAGATTAATCTGGGAGGTGTTGAAAAACACCTGGAGGACAACTCAGTCATTGGTCAAAACAAACATGGCTTCATGAGAGGAAAGTCCTGCCTGTCGAACCTGATGTCTTTCTACTTCAGGATAGCCCACCTAGTTGATCTAGGGAAGCCAGCTGATGTAATCTTTTTGGACTTCAGCAAAGCTTTTTATACTGTCTCTCATAAGATCCTTAGGGACAAAATGTCCAGCACACAGCTGGATAACCATCTTACATGATAGGGGAGCAACTGGCTCTCAGGTCAGGTGAAAAGGGTTACAGTGAATGGGGTGACATCAGATTGAGGACCTGTCACTAGTGGGGTTCCACAGGGCTCCATTCTGGGTCCTGTGTTCTGCAACGTCTTCATTAAAAACTTGGATGCAGGACTTGAGGGAATACTATGTAAGTTTGCCAGTTATACTAAATTGGGAGAAGATGTTGACTCCCCCAGGGACAGAGAGGCCCTGCAGAGAGCCCTCAATACATTGGAGAGATGGGCAATCACCAACAGTATGAAATTTAACAAGGGCAACTGCTGGATTCTGCACCTTGGACAGGGCAATCCTGGATGTATAGACAGATGAGAACAAGAAGCTGGAGAGCAGCGCTCTGGAAAGAGACCTGGGTTTCCTAGTTGAAGGCAAGTTGAACCTGAGTCAGCAGTGCCCTGGCAGCCAGGAGGGCCAACCATGTCCTGGGGTGCTGTCATGGGTTTAGGAGAGTTTGGGTTTTAGTTAAGGGAAAATGCACCAGCTATGGAAGTGATGTTTTGCAAGGGGCTGTTCTAACTTCCTGCAGACCCAATAAACCCAATCAGTTGGCTATTTTGAATATTGACAACTCTGTTGAGCCACTTAAGAAGCTGAACCCATCTGTGTAAAAGCATATTTAAGTACGAACAAGCCCAGGAAGCTCTCTCTTGCTTCTGGCCTTTGGACAAGTTACTGGGGTGCCTGTGTGGCTGGCAGGCTGGGCTGGGCCCTGCCCCGCTCGGCCCGGCGGGGCCTGGCCATGGCCCGTGACTCCATGCAGGCCGGCCTCCCCAGCATGGTTCGGCAAAATGGTGGCCACTTCTGCTCCATGCAAACCAGCCCTGCGGCGCGGCCGGCTGCCCCTCAGTGTGCCCACCAAAATGAAAGTCTACACGGAAACCAGCTTTGGCTGCTGCCCAGGAGAAATATGTGACCCCTAGCGAGAGATAAGTTCCAGCTGCAAGGCCTGGGTAAGATTAACGTCTTCAGCACTGTAAGCTCCCCAGAACAGATGAAGCCTACAGACATCAATTCTCTCCCAGGTCAGAGAAAAGGGATAGACAAAGGCAAGTGAAAAAGATACCATGATAGAGACACCAAAGTCAGTGAAGAAGGAAGAGCTGAAACCCAGAGAGAGGAGAAAGAGGAGATGCTTCAAACAAAGAACTGAAATTCTTTTGTAAAGCAATGGTGATGGACTATGATACATCAGTGTACCGCTTTTAATTTTGTGATAAGCAGCGGGGGTAGAGCGTTCAAACTGCAGCAATGAGTAAAGGTACTTGTGCTGAAACAAGCAAATGTTGAAGTAGTTGTGATCAAATGAGAAGCCTGAACGGTACGAGTGATGAAGACCCTTGCTCCTAAAGAAGAAGAAGACCTCTGTTCCCAGAGATGAAGATGATCCCAGAGAATAGATGAAGAGAACCTTTGCTTTTGAACAGCTCATCCTTAAAATGGTGCCCCATTAGCTAAGATTCAACCCTCGAACACAGCTGTGGGGAAAGCTGTAACTCGAGGGAAGGGACTTTCACATTGAGCAGAGAACCACTCGGGGCAGCTGTTTGTTGTGACATTGAGGCCACGAGAGAACTGTTTCTTGTGGAGAAATTGCTATAGCAGTGCAAGAGAGAGTCCTCTCCATAAGTGAACTGGAGAAAGACTATTATAGAGGTGCTAAACTGACTGAAAAAATCCCAAGTTTTGTGTCTTTAGATTGTCAGTGGGAGAAGAAAGAGAGGTGGGGAGAGAAGTTTTCTGAAGGTTTATTATGACTCTTTATTTTTTTTTCATTTAGTTCTGTTAATAAACTTCTTTATATTCTTTAAAGTTTTGGGTCTGCTTTGCTTTCTCTCAATTCTTATCTCACAGAAGGAAAGCTAAGCAGTGGATGCGAAAAAAACCACTACAGGTGCATCACGCACAGCATCACCAGCCGGGCAAGGGAGGGAATTGTACTGCTCTGCTCTGCACTGGAGTAGCCTCACCTTTAATATTGTGTGCAGTTCTGGGCACTGCAATATCAGAAAGACATTAAGCTATTTGAGACACTCCATAGGAGGGCAGCGAAGGTGGTGAAGGGTCTAGAGGGGAAGCTGTATGAGGAACGGCTGAGGCCACTTTGTTCTGTTCAGCCTGGAGAAGAGAAGACTGAGAGGAGACATCATCACACTCTTCAACATCCCCACAAGGGGAGGCAGAGGGGCAGGTACCAATCTCTTCCCTCTTGTGACCATTGGCAGGACTAGAAAAAATAGCACGAAGCTGAGTCAAGGGAGGTTTATGTTAGGTACCAGGAAAAGGTTCTTCACCTACAGGGGAACTGAGCACTGGAACAGGCTCCCCAGGGAAATCGTATGAGCACCAAGCCTGTCTGAGTTCAAGAAGTGTTAGGACAGTGCTCTCAGGCACATGGTGTGACTCTTGGGGATGCTGCTGTGCAGGGCCAGGAGTTGGACTCAATGATCCTAATGGGTCTCCTCCAAATCAACCTATTTGTCCCAGTGTGAGACAAAATTCAGAGGAAACATCCGAAATGAATGTCCGCTGATAGAAGGCAGGTTTCAGCCACCCCTCCCCCACCAGGTTTGGGGAAAAAAATTCCTTGGAGGAAAGTTAAAGAAGGAAAAAATAATCTACTTATTTAACAAGCACACAGGAAAAAAAATAAAAATATTAAATAATAAAACCTCTCTCTGTGGAGAGAAACCTGAGAAGACTTTAAAGTCCTTCTGTGGGTGTGGTCTCTCTCCTCCTTTTTGGAACTGGGTTGACATGGGCCCACCTCTGGGCCTCAGTGGAAAGTTCTCCCAGTGTGTTCTGATGTTGTTGAAGCAGTCCAGAAGAGAAAAAGGAAAAAATGAAGTCCCAGGAAAAAAGGTTTAACTCTCCGTCTCTCTCTGGAGAAACAGAGCCAAAAGCTGGCTGAAAAGCAAGAAGAGTGTTTCTTCTGCTCTTCTTGCCTCAGCAGCTAATCTCTGTGTC
>VZRQ01003117.1:941322-952058 GCA_013397975.1 Machaerirhynchus nigripectus | reverse complement strand
GGCCCCGGCCCCCGGCCGCCCGCCATCCCCGCTGCGCACCTCGCCGCCGGCAGCGCCGCGCTTTATCCGCGCCCGGCGGGCTCGATCCGCATCAAATATTGATGGGGCCATTTGGCGGCGCTTCGCAGCCTAATGGGGCCGGGGCACGCGGCCAGGCGCGGCCTCACCCGGCGGGGTCAGCGCGGGATGGCCCCGCCACCGAGTCGTGGCTGAAGCTGCCCCGAGCTTAGCGCTGAGCCCCGTGTGGGGCGGGGTCCCTGACAGGGATAATCTGTGCGTGAGGGCACGGGGTGAGCGGTACCCAGGAGAGAGGAGGAACACGGGGATGCAGGGACGAGCAGGAGCCAGGGATGAGAGCGTGACCCTGAGGGTGCAGGGATGAGCAGGACCCGAGGACACAGGGATGTGTGGGACCCAAGGGTGCAGGGATGAGCAGGACCCGAGGACACAGGGATGTGTGGGACCCAAGGGTGCAGGGATGAGCAGGACCCGAGGACACAGGGATGTGTGGGACCCAAGGGTGCAGGGATGAGCAGGACCCGAGGACACAGGGATGTGTGGGACCCAAGGGTGCAGGGATGAGCAGGACCTGAGGACATGAGGGTAAATGATACCTGAGCCACTCATGGGAAGAGTAGTACAAGGTCCAGAGCCCACCACTGATTTTGCAGCTTAGAAAGGGCAACAGCAGTGTCAGGGCAGGCAGTGACAGGCTGGGGCCTTGGTGCTTGTGCAGGTTGGTTTTTCTTCCTGCCATTAAGGTTTCACAGGTCCCTGTGTCCCCCAGCAGTGACACTCCTGGTGTCCCAACCCACCCCCATGACCACAGCCCTTCTTCTGTGTGGTTTGCTGATTACCTTCAGCTTAATTGCAAAACTCCGGCAAAAGAGAGAGGAGAGGGAGCTCTCATCCAGTCATGGAAAAACTGACTAACATAAAACATGGCAAACGCTGACCAGACCCTTTCTGCTTGGTTTCCTTTCAGGTGACCCTGCCAGATCTGATAGGCAGCTGCTGACCCACCTACGTGACCATCACGTGGGGTAAATTTGTTTCCTTTGTCCTGTTTACTTGCCTGGTGATGATTTCACTGCTGATAGCTGCAAGCCTTCCCCCTGCTGTCAGCCCCAGTTTTGGGTGATTGTATTTATTGCATATCTTGGAGTGCTCAGGAACAAAAATGAGGGGGAAAGTTCTCAGCTCTGATACTGAGTTTGAGGAAGGAGGGGTGGTGCTGGGCTTCTGGTAAACGGGAGAAACTGCTGTTTCTTTCTGCACTTCAGGGGTTTATTCTGCATCTGTTTCCTCGCTTTTGGGACATTGCTCCCTGCAGAATGGGGCTGGGGCTGGGAAAGGAGGGCAGCAGGGTGCCAGCAGTGGGTGCAGCCCCAGCTGCCTTAGGGCTGAGCTGCCGGAGCAGCCACCTCACACAGGGGGTTGCCTGTGGGGACTCTTCGCTTTGGGCACTTGTCCCAGCAGGATTTGGGATGCTCTGCACCAGCCCCAGCAGCAGCTCCAGGGGCCACATTCCCTCCAGACCCGACAATGACTGGTGTGGTGTTTTGAAGGCGAGTTGTGAGTAAACAGCAGGCGCCTGGCGAAACCCGCCCGGCCATTAATAGAGCTCAGCCTTTCAACGGCGTTTCTGGTCAGCTGAGACTCCCTCCGAGCTCCATCAAATATTAAAGCCTGTTGATAGCTCGTTAAAGCCAACGTTTTGGCTGGCCCTGTGTGCCGTGAGCTGGGCTTTGGTGCTCAGCCTGCAGCAGTGGCTCAGGGGCAGCTCCGTGTGCCATCGGACAAGGAAAATCGTGGCTTGGGGGGAGCAGGGCACAAGGAGGAGTAAGAATTCCAAGCCTGGCATGCAGCTCTGCTCATTGCAGCAGCCCCATGCCTGGCTTGGGAAAACGCAGGAATAGAGGCTCGTGAGGAATCAGGGCCAGAGGATTCATGGTGGGGTGGCTGTGGATGTAGGGGTTGCATCCTCTGTGGGTGTGGGGGATTCGGGGTGGTGCAGCTGCCACATTTTGGAAATGTACGGAGAGTGGGAGTGTGGTGGCAGGCGGGGATCTCTGATTCCATCAGGATTCCATGGGCAGGGACACCTTCCACCAGAGCAGGTTGCTCCCAGCTCCATCCAGCCTGGAATTTCTCTGTCCCCCAAGCACAGCAGAGCACTGCGGCAGGACCAGCAGTTGTGAGCAGGAATGAACTCATCATTAGTGGCCACATCCTGCCTGCCCCATCCCAAAATCTGCAGGAAACCCACTTTGAGACTCCCTGGAGTCAGGTAAAATCCGGAGCCGCCGCGCCGTTTCTGGGAAGGAGCTTTCAAGTTGATTTTCTCCAGTTTTGCAGAGGATGGACAACTATCGATCCTGCAAATGACCCCTGCAGAAACCCATCGATCCCTTTGGAGCAGCAGATCGTTAAGGTTTGACTTCCACTTCTTTCAGGTGGTGCCAAAGTGCTGACACGGCAAAATAACCGTTGATGGTGTCATTGTCCCCGGGAGCGCTGGCATTTGGGGAGCTCCAAACTCTTCCCCTCGGGAACATGCTCCTGAAAATGCTCTTTGCACAGCGATGCTTCGCAGCTGAACTTCCTTTGATGTGTTTTTTTTTCCCTGAAATGTGGGAAAACTAGTTAGGGAAAGAAACATCCTAATTGACCTGAGGTTTGTCTTTTGGGAAGGCTCTGAAAGCCTCGAGTGTTTGGCAGCTGGAAAAATCCCATGGGTTGATGGAGGGAAGCAAAGCTTTGGGTGTTGATAGGAACAAGCTCAGTACTCCCAACTTCAATGATACTTTATCATCTGATAGACCCAAACCTTGGGATAATTGAGGCTTTTATAGGAGTTATGGAGCAAATCGCTGCTGGAGGCTGGACAGAAGATCTGTGGCTGCCCCATCCCTGGAAGTGTTCAAGGCCAAGCTGGAGCAGCCTGGGATAGTGGAAGGTGTCCCTGCCCATGGCAGGGGAGGAATGGGGCGGGCTTTAAGGGCCCTTCCCAAACCATTCCAGGATTCCATGAAAATCAAACACAGCCCAGTGGGAACCTCCTTCAAGGCCAAAATAATTCTAAAGTAGTTCTTAATAGAACAAAATAGTTCTTAATACTCCTATAAAACCTTCCAGAGGAGCTCCTAAGGAAGCTCATCCTGAGCTCAGAGCAGGGCTCGAGGAAAGCTCTGAAGTGCTGCAGTCAAACCCCAAAGCTGAGCTCCAATGCCTCCCCTTTCTCCAGCACATCTGTAACTGCAATAAGGCTCCAAACACGAGGAGATGACTCTGCAGATGTAAAAAAACTCAAGCAGCCATTACCTCACAGCTCAGAAATCCCCACTGCCAGAAAATATTTGCTTTTTGGCCATTTAAAAACCAGGGAAAGTGAGAGAGAGAGGCTGAAACCCTCCTGGACAACTCCGATCCCTTCCCAGGCTGTGAACACATTTGGGTGTCCTCCAGAAATGAAATGTGTTTGCTGTAATAATCAAATCAATAAATAAAACGTATTCATTACTATCTGTTCGACATTTATTTCAGTATTTTGTGCATAAAATATTTATTTATTTATTTGTTGCAATTTTCTTTTCTCCAACGAATAACAGGTGGGAATATCAATAATAATGCAATGTTACAGGGTAATGGTATTGATATCAATGGGTTGTCAGGCTTCCAGCTCGCATGTGACACTGAAAATATTCTTCTTTATTCCTTCTGCTAAACAGGGTGTTAGAAAGACTGCGATGGACTGGTTTTCCCCTTGCAATAATTACTCATAATTAGGGTTTTAATCCCTTGACTCCATGGAAATGTTCCCACTCATGCAATGACTTTGGCTGAGGCTTTTGGTGTCACAAATAATGAGCATCTCTTCCTACAAGGGGGGATTTGCTGTTTGTCCTTTGAATCAAATGATCTTAACTTCTAAAAATGATTCCGGGATTAAGCCTTGATCCCACACCATCCATATGGAATCCCTCTGGGATCCAGGGAGGAGCTGAGCGGCCACAGAGGGCTGGGTGGGAGCAGCTGGGCACAGAAACACTGAAATATCCTAAAAGGCACTAGAGAACGATTTGTCACAGTTGGAAGGATCCCTGGGCTGGTCTGGAATAACCAAAACCTTGTTCTTTTTGAAATGTTTTGTGTTTTCCAGGGAGCAACATTTTTCCTTGTTAGTCACGCCGGCCCTCCGGAGGCTGCCGCGATCCAGGCGTGGATTTGTGCCGTGATTTCACCCCGCTGTTATTTACAACTCGGCCCAAAAGCTCGACCTCTTCCTATCATTTGTGGTTAAATATAGCAGCGGATTCTTTCCCATCCCCGCTGCCACCCACACGAATCGCATGAGTCAGGAGCAGCAATTCCCTGCGGGATGAGCCCGCCCCGGCTGCCCTGGAGCATCCCGAGCTCCGCCGGAGCAGCGGGAGGTGAAGGATCGGTGTGGCACAGCCAGGGCTGCTCATCCCGGGATGCTCTGCCAGCTCCCGCATTCCAGGCGGGATGGGATCCTCCTGCTTTCGTCCCAGCTGCTTCCTTGCCCCTCCACCAGGAATTCCAGGTGATCTCAGTTTTTGTAAGGGTCACCCTGGCTGCATCCCTGCTGCTTTCCTGTCATTCCACCAGGAATTCCAGGTGATCCCAGTTTTTATGGGGCTCATAAGAGTGGGGCAATGCCCCAGGGCAGGGAGTGAGCACCAAACCCTTTCCCATTCCCTTCTTGCTCTCCCTTTCCTTCTGAAGAGATTTTATTTTCACCGAACTAAATAATTCTCACCCCAGTTTGTCTGCAGGAGCATGAATTCCCTGGATTCCCTGTGCAACAGGCTGCAGCCAGAGGGTTTTCCTGGGGGAAATTCCAACACCCCCAAACGGAGGCTGCTCAGGGCATCACCCAGGTAGGAGGCTGTTAAAAAAATGGGGGAAAAGGGAGAAAATGGGGGGAAAAAAAAAAGGGGGGAGAAAACCCTTCCAGCTGTTTTTCTGGGAGTGAGGCAGGCACGGGGCTGCGTGTTCCACAGGGAAGTGTCCTCAGGAAAAGATGGTGATGCAAGGAGGGATGATGAGGATGCTGAGGGGGCAGGAGTGGTTTGACCCTGCTATTTTTACTCTCCTTAAGTAACCGTGTCGGCCTCGGGGGCGGCGTGGAAAACAGGGAAAAGCTCTGGAATGGCCCCCCCGGATCCATTCCCCAGGCCTTGGGGGTCCTGCTGGCCTCCACCCCTCTGGTGTGTCCCTTCTGGGTATCCCACAAACCAGTGGGATGGCTGGAGAAGGGCAAATATTCCCTGCTGGAGAAGGAGGTGGGTGGCTCCTGTCGAGCCCAAAGAGCGGATTTGCCGTGTCCAGCCCCGGCTCCCTGCTCAGGCTGCGTTTGTTGCTTCACTTGGTGACATTTAAAGCCTGAAATATCGGGCTGGAAATCAGGGAAATGCTTTCTGGGGAGATGCTGTGCACTGAGGGGGTGCCTCTGAAGTTGCGTCCCCCAGGCTGGGGGTTCAGGGGATGCTGAGCTCAGGCACAGGGGGGAGAAGGGGCTGCAGAGCTGGGCTGGGGCTAGGTGATGGCCTCAGACCCCCCTGTTCCACCCAAATCAACCAAACCACAAAAAAAAGCCAAATAATAAATAATCTGCAGTGACTCTGAGCCCAGGGCTGTGGGGACTCCAGGGAGAGACACCAGAGCATCCTCCTCCCTCCCCGTGCCGTTCACTGAGCTGCACCAAAATATTCTGTGGCTCCTGCAATTCCTGTCACCTTTTGGGGCTCCAGGATGACACAGTGAGGAGCAGAATGGGGTAAAAACAGTGAGCATCCTGCAAAAATACGTGGTGAAATCACCAGAGCCAGGCTGTTCCCCTATTTCTGTGCAGCAGGAGCCACAGTGACACAACTTTGGCTCTTTCAGCCCAAAGGGGAGGATGGATGTCTGTAATCATTCCTCCGAGTGACAGCACGTCCCCAGTGCTGATCCATGGGGGATGCTCCCGGTTCCAGTGCCCCACAAAAGCCTGGCTGCAGAGGAGCTGGGGGAAAACAAACCCAGCTCAGGTTTGTTGTACGCAGGCCTGGACACAGTTGTGGGATCAGAAACGCTGCAGGATGTGGATGGGGGCATTGGGATGCGTCCCTGGTGATCAGGGTGGTGCTCTTGCAGCTAAAATCCAGGGATGTTTGTTGTGGCTGGGATGTAGGCACTCCCCTGGGGGTTCCTGGAGGTCATTTTGAGGGGAAAAGCTGATTTTTCTGACCATCGCTTCTGCAAACCACATGGTGGGGTAAATAAATATATGGTAAAACATATATTTAGCATGATATATATAAATGATAGAGAGTAAAATCCATATTTTACTGAGCAGCCTAACGAGTATCTGGGGCTACAGCTCCATTTCTCCTTTCATTTTCACTTTCCCTCTGTGCCTGCCTCTCCTCCCTGCTTCCCCTGCCACCAGATTCAGACAAAGCTTTTGTGTCTCCTTTCCACCCCATCCCGGTTTCCTTCCTCTCCTTTCCTGCTCAGAGTCCTCCTCTCCCCTTACTCCTCTCCTGCTTCCAGGAGCAGCCAGGCCCTGCCTTTTATTTAAGAAAAAACAACCCCCAAACACCAAAAATAGCAAAAAAATTCACAGCTTCTCTGGGCAACCTCTGCCAGGGCCTCCCCATCTTCACAGGGAGGAATTTCATCCCAATATCCCATCCAACGCTGCTGTTTGTGGGTTCAAATCTGCTCTAAAGGGAAAATTAAGAGTTGGGGATTAAATAAAAACTGCATCTGCCACAGGCACCTCTTTCTGCATTGTCCCATCCTGTGCTGGGAGGTGCCTGAGGGACGAAGCAGGAGGTCAGAGGGGTTCCCTGAGCCCACCGGGAATTTGGGGTGGGATTACACAGCCCCATATTCCCATTTTAGAGGCACCGACTCCTCCATAATCCCCCAGCCCATCAATCGACTTTTTTTTTTCCATTCCACGATTCTTCTATTTTTTATTATTTCAACATTACTCCATTATTTGATGTTATTGTTTATTATTTTGGTTTATGAAGACGACATAATATTATGACGAATAATATTATCTATTATTCCATCTGAGGAGCTGGGAGGAGCTCGGAGGAATACCGGGAGAGGAGCGCGGGGCTGGGGAGCTGTTGCCATCTGCAGGCGGCTCTGGAATCGATCCCTACGGATAACTGGTGAGGATCACCGGATACTGGTGTGGCTGGGAAAGAGTGTCCGGTGAAGGGGTTTGGGATCCAGGAGCACCCAGGAAAGCATCCCCGCTGTTTAACCCCGTTATCCCAAATCCAGCAGCATCCTGCTTGTCCCGGCAGTGCCACAAGCCCAGGGCCGTGATTGTCCCTCTGTGCTGAGGGACAATCAGTTTTGTCCCCTGGGGCAGTTTTGGGACCCTCACAAGGACACTGAGGGGCTGGAGTGTGTCCAGGGAAGGGAAGGGGGTTGGGAAAGGGGCTGGAGCGGCTGAGGGAGCTGGGAAAGGGGCTCAGAGGGAGAAAAGGGGGATCAGGGGGACCCTTGTGGCTCTGCACAGCTCCCGGACAGGAGGGGGCAGCCGGGGGGGTCGGGCTCTGCTCCCAGGGAACAGGGACAGGAGGAGAGGGAACGGCCTCAGGCTGGGCCAGGGGAGGCTCAGGGGGGATACTGGGAAAATTCCTTCCTGGAATGTGTTATCCAGCCCTGGCACTGCCCAGGGCAGTGGTGGAGCCCTGTGGATGTGGCATTTGGGGACGTGGGGCAGTGGTGGCCTTGGCAGTGCTGGACTGGGTGGTCTTAAAAGGCTTTTCCAAGCTAAACCAAACAGTGACTTCACGATCCAGTGATTAAATGACTTCACGATTCCATGATCAGGCGAACCAGGAGCGTTAATTCCATCCCTCAGCTGACTGCGAAGGGCTCCCGTGGGAAGTGTGGGATTCAGTTGTCACTGAAAGGAGAAATCCCCATTTCCTGACAGAGGGGTTTCAGTGCTGAGAGGACAATTCCCTCCCTGTGCTGAGAGGACAATTCCCACCCTCATTCCCAGCTCGGCACAGGGAGCCCTCGGCGATTCCTGCCGGACTCGGTCAATAGCTGCTCTTTCCGTGCATTCCCACAGCTCCTCTGGCCCCGCTCGCATTCCCGGATCCCATCCCCGGCTGGGCACACCCCTGTGGTGCCGGGATGCTGCGGGGCCGGCTGCTCCCAGCAAGGGCCACCAGCCACTCACCCAGCTTCCCTTCAAAATGGGAATCCGTGGAAGAGCTGAGCAATCCACCCGAGCACTGCAAACCCTGCTCACCCCCGCGGCTCGGGCAGAGAAATGGCTGGGAGCACAAAGTGGGAGATTTTGGGGCGTTCCCATCAATTTTCTTTGTGTCTCTGTCTTGTTTTCTGTTTAGTGATCTGGCAAATGCAGTAATTGCTCAATTAGTACCCAAAAAGTGAATGGATAGCCTGGTGTGAGTAGTAATAATAACATAAATAGTAATAATAGTCGTAGTAATAGTAATAGAAGAAAGTGAAGAGGATTAAAAGAAGAAGAAGGAAGACAAGGAGCAGGAGGAGAAGAAGGAGGAGGAAAAGATGGAGGAGGAAAAGATGGAAGGGAGAGAAGAGGAAGATGAAGAAGAAGGAAAAGAAGGAGGAGGAGGAGAAGAAGAAAGAAGAGGAAGGAGAAGGAAGAAGGAGAAGAAGCAGGAAAATAAAAAGAAGGAGGACAAGAAGTGTCATTATCAACCTTTGTGCTGAAAAGCCTTCTGAAAACCCAGATCAAATCTCCCAGGGGAGGAAGAAGAGATGTCTCTTCTCACCTCCTCAGACACCCCTGCTGCCCTCCATGTATTTGGTTCAAACTCTGGATTTCCATGAGTTATCCCCGTTTTTAAAACTGGGACGGATGTGGTGCTCAGGGGATGGACCTGCAAAAACAGAGGGGCTGCAGGAGGCTGAAACTGCTCTGGGTGCCTCCAGAACCTGATCTTTAGGTGGCAAATATCTGGCACCCTGAAGCACCTCGGCCTCTGCATCCCAACCCCTCCCCAGGGTTGGGAGCTTCCCCAGGGGAGCAGCTGGAATTCCCCTTGGAGCTGCCTGCAAGGACCTGTCGCGGGGTGCCACCAGCAGGTCCAGTTTCCCTTTCCCAGAAAGGCCTGGTTTATAAAGTGCCACCAACGCTGTGACTTAGATCTGTCCCCAGCCTGGAAAAAAAGCTGATTTATGCTTTGATAAACTGAGTCCAACCTCCCTTCAGCACCTCGTGACCCCAGTGAAACTGGGGAAGGGCTGTTGATGTCAAACTGGGCCAGTTTTTGCAGGGTTTCCCTCAGAGGGAAACTCTAAATTGGAGAGGTTTGGGCTGAGCTGCTGCAGCTCCACAAACAACCGGCCCCGGGGGAGTTTGTGGGTGCTCGGTGCTGTGACAGTTCACGGGATATTTATTGCATCATCCTCGGCGTGGGGACGTCTGGAAAAGCTGGAAAATGATGGCTCAGCCACGTTTGGGAAGCTCTGAGCGGCACCCAAGGGATGGAGCTGGGAGGCAGGAGCCCCCTCTGCATCCCCCACGCCTTCCCTGTCTCCTTTCTCTCCTGTCTTGCTTTCCTGTCCTTATTTACTCTCCGTTGTGGGCCATTATTTGCACACCCAACTGTCTCTGTGCCAGGAGCTTTTTCCACTTCCTTCAGTTTGCTCCAGGCTGGATTTGCTGGTGCCTGGACAATGCCAGGGTGTTGTTTACAGGGGATTTCCTTCCCCAGCACTTCCCTCTCTGCCCAAACCGACCCTTTAGGTCACTTTTCCAGGGTCTCCCATTAAAAGTCGGTTCGTTGGGTCGGGTTTCCATCAGTTTTACACACCCCCTTTGCAGCGCAGCCATGAAACTCATTCCTGTGAGCTCTGCACATGGATTTTCCTGGAAACAGGGATTTTCCAGAACTCTTTGGTGGCCTGGAGCCCTAGGGGGCTGCAGTTGGGAGCAGGGGGCATCTTCCAATCCAGAATATTTCCAGGAGCTGGGAGCTGAGCACTTGAAAGGCGCCTGGAGCAGCGTTCTGAGCCTGTGTTTGCTCAAGTCCTTACGTTTGTTTATAGAGCTTATTTGTGTTTCTGCTCTGGGCCCTGGGCAGACGCACAAAAAGGGTCACCCCAGGGCCCACCTGCACCCCAGAGCTGCTCTGGGCTCGGCACAGGGGGAGGGGGGTGATGCTGAGATGTGGACTGGGGCTGGATCAGCTCTTGGAATAAGAGAAATACCCTTAAACCAAACGTGTGAACCCCCCGCTTTCCAAAGGGCCTTTCTGGGCACAAACCGAGGTGACTGTGGGTGTTTCCAGCCCCGGGAGGAGTCGGGGGGCAGGGTCAGAGTCAGAAGGGGCGTGAAGGGGTTTCCCTGCCTGGAGCTCTGGAATTCCCCTCACCAGGTTTGCAGGGACGCTGGGCTGCCCTGGAGGGGCGGGGGGGGGGGGTGCCCCCCACTGCTGGGGCTCCGGGGATTTCTTGCGGTGCTGAGATGCTTCAGGAGCCCTTTGGAGTTACCAAAATGCCTCTGGGTGAGAGGCTTTTATTCCCTTTTCGTTAAACAACAACAAAAGAGATAAAAATGACTGAATATGCTGCAGGTTTGGGCTGTTTTTTTTCCTTCTTTTATTTTAACTTTTTTCTTTTCTTTTTTTCCCCCCCGAGCAGCTCTGCCAGCAGGTGGCAGATCCCGACCGGTCCAAGGCAAGGTTGGACCGGGC
>VZRQ01003117.1:884735-901517 GCA_013397975.1 Machaerirhynchus nigripectus | reverse complement strand
GGAGGAGGCAGCCCGGGAAGATGGATGCGGCCGCGCTGCTCCGCCTGCGCAGCGGCGGCCCCGGGAGCGCGGGGGGGCCGGGCCGGGGCCGCCTCCGCCCGCTCCGCACGGGGCTCCGGGCGGGGCCGCTGCGGCCGCGCTCCGCTCCAGGAGGGGGGGAAAAAATCCCTCAAACCCTCCCTGGGCACGGGGAGGCTCCCCCGGCTCCGGCGATGCTGCGGCAGTCGCAGGTCCGAGCCCCCCGGGACCGGCCCGGCGAGGGATGGAGCGCGGCCCCGAGGCACCCCAAAGCAGCCAGCCCTGAAACAGCAGCTCCAGACACCTTCCCTGTGCCTGCTGCCTCGGAAATCCCGCGCGGGAATTGCCGGGAGAGGCTCTGCCCTACATTCCCGGTTATTTTTACCTCGCGCAGCCGGCAGGGAGGGAGCGCAGCTCTGCCCCAGCGCCCACCTGGCCCCGGCCTCACCCGGCCTGGTTCGGGGCAGGGAGAGCAGGAGGACACGGGGAAAAGGCCGAAAGTTGCGCCGGGGGAGGCTCAGGTTGGATTTCAGGGAAAATTCCTGCACTGAAGGGTGGGTTAAGCGTTGGAAGGGGCTGCCCGGGGCAGTGGTGCAGTCACATCCCTGTGGATGATGGGGTACTTGGGAATGCGGCTCAGCGGGCACTGCGGTTGGACTGGGTGATCGTGGAGGTCTTTCCCGACCACAACACGAACCCAAACATCCCCTCATTTACAAGAGTCTGGCCCTGGCCGCGGCTGGAGGTTGAGGACACACAAAATGTCATTTTCAGTCCTTGTTTTGTCTGGAAAGAGGCTCATCCGAGGGGCACGGCGGGGTCACAGCTTGGGCTCACACCATGCCCTGGGCATTCCCAGCCAGGCAGGGAACAGCAGAAATTCCACTCCTCCCCTCCTTTCCTTCGGCAAACAGGGATTTATCCTGCTCCTAGGCCCAGCTGTTCGAGGATTCACATGACTGAAATCCAGGAACACTTGCTCAGGGCAGCTCGGATTTAATTCCCCACACCAGATGTGCCTCTAGAAAAAAAAAGGCCTTTGTGGGATCATCACCCTGCCCCAGCTTTCCCAGCTTCCCACCAGCACAGACAGGCTGGAGCAGCTGTGGGAGGACGGATGGAGAATCCCTGGAGTCCCTGTGCAGCTGGGGCATGGATGGAGACAACCCTCAGACCCTCCTCCCCAGTGCTCTCTCTCCCCTGCAGCAGCAGAGCTTGAAAAAAATAAATAAAGATACTTCATTTAAAAAGAAAAAAATTAATATATTCTGCATGAATTTTTAAGAGAGGGTGAAGTCATCCTTGGTTTTTCCTGGCTCTGCAGAGAATCCCATTCAAGCAGACATCAAAATAAAGATTCATCGGAATAAACCAGCCCCACTGGGCAATTTACTGAGTAACCTTGGCTTTGTTGGGAGAAGGATCTGTGACAGGCTAAAAGCAGCTCCGTGCATTACATAAACTCAGATTCCATTTATTCTGAGGAAAACTCCCCAAATTCCCCCCTCTTCCCACAGGCCAGGCTCAGAGCTCGGTGCCAACCTCCCCATTCCCAGGGCTGCCGAACCCCCGGGTGCTCGGTGCGCAGGAATCAACAGCTTTTCCCTTTGGAAAAATGACCCCAGGGAGAGCCACGTTCACCTGCTGCAGGAGAGCCTCTTGTGCCCAGCCAGGCTCTTCCCCCCAGCACACGGAGCCAGCCATGGAGGTGGAAAAGGCCGGGAATTATCCTCGACCTCTGGATTTGCCCCTCGGCTCCGGCTCCGCTCGCATTCCCCGGCAGGAGCGAGGCGGGCAGGCAGGTAATGATTAAAGCAGAGAGGGATTAAACGGAGGGAAAGGCTCCTGGCAGTTTTCCAGGTGGGTCAGCAGGAAACGATGCTCCTGGGGGAGGGATGAATACAGGCCGCTGCTTTCCATGGAGCCACAGTCCTGTGGGAAGCTCCAGGAAAACCTCTGGGACCCCTAACAGCCCCTTCTCAGCTGGGAAAAGAAACCCAAGGGGTTTTCTTCAAACCTAGACCCTGCCTGCTTTGCATTTCTTAACGAGGCACGCCCTAATTGAGGGTGTCTCGTACCACTTGTGAGATGACCCAGAGCAGTTTTCCCAAAGCTTTCTCCAAAAGCAGCTCTGCACTAGGAACGTGTGCCTCGGAAATCCCTGGAGAACACCTCCAGAGGCTGTGACACAATGCTGGAGTGAAACCCTTCCCCTCAAATCCCTCTGGGGCTCGTCCAGAGGGATTGGGAAGGTGCTGCTCCAGCAGGGTCTGTCCTGGAGGTGGGGTGGGCACCAGGAATGAGCCAGGCCTGGTTCCTGGATGTCCCCAGGGCATCAGGACACGAGGAATCCAATCCCACAGGACTGAATCCTACGGACACAGACACGCAGAGAGAGGACTCAGCTCTACCAGCCACTCAAATTCTCCCAGCGAAACAATGGAATTTCCTTCATTATCCCTCTACAGAAGGAGGAAACACCTGGTATCCCCCGTTCTGGGGGAAAAGATAGAATTTCTGCTTCTGTGCTCATATTTTTAGGCGTTTTTCCCCTTTCTTAAGCTCACGGGAGCCCCCTGGCACATCCCAAGCCTTGTCCCTCCACAGCAGCCCGGGGTGGCAAAGGCAGGCAGGGAATTCCCAGGCTTTCTGCTTCCCCTGGCTGCCCCAGCTCCAAGGAAATCATTAACAGGGCGGAGGGAGGAGCACCGGCAGGTTACCGGCTCTCCCATCCTCATTCCCGCTGGGGAAAACGCTCCTTTCAAAGGAATAACGCCGGGCAGAGCAGCCGATCCCTCCCATTCCCAGCGCCGGGAGCGAGGGAAGGAAGGGAAGGATCCCGGGTTATTACTCACACCCAGCCCTTTTCCCGATGCCTTTGGCATTTCCCGCTGTCCCACGCGTTTCTTTTCCCCCACCAGTGTCGTGCTGTGCGCCTGATCCCCCCCGGCTGCGAGGGCTCCATCCCAAAGCTTGGGAACGGGAAGGGAAAAAAGCAGGAGCAGCAGCAAGGCAGCCCAGGCATGGAATTGCTGCTGGAAGCACCAGGAATGCTTTCCTGCCCACAGGCATTCCCAGAGGGGCCTTATCAGGTGGGAAGGTTTATTTTCCGGGCTGGTGTTGGCCAACCCACTCGGCTGACACAAGAACCAGGCTCAATTAATGGGTTTTTGGTTTTTTTTCAATTCCCAAAATAAATACGCAGCTGGAGCATGGAGCAGGTGAAAATCAGGGAGGAGCTGAAGACCTGGGAATGTGTTTTGTCTCAGTTTTCAGAGAACTGCAGGATCGTGGAATGGTTTGAGTTGGAAGGAATTTGAAGCTCACCCAGTGCCACCCCTGCCATGGGCAGGGACAACTTCCACTGTCCCAGGCTGCTCCAAGCTCTGTCCAGTCTCTCCCTGGGCACTTCCAGGGATGGGGCATCCTTGGAAAAATCCATTCCAGGGCCTCCCCACTCTCCCAGCCAGGAATTCCATCCCAATATCCAATCTGCATCTGCCATCCTGCAGCTTAAAGCCATTCCCTGTGTCCTGTCCCTCCATTCCTTTTCCCCAGTCCCTCTCCAGCTCTCCTGGAGCCCCTTGAGGCCCTGCAAGGGGCTCTGAGGTGTCCCTGGAGCCTTCTCCTCTCCAGGTGAGCACCCCCAGCTCTCCCAGCCTGGCTCCAGCTCTGGAGCAGCTCCATGGAATCCTCTGGGATGGCGATCCTCAGGGAAAACACCCATCAGAGGGAGAGACAGGGAACAAGCCCCAGTCCAGCCCCCCAGCACTCCAGGACGCTCCTGCTGGGCTCCCAAAGGCTTCCCAAGCTTGTATGGAAGCGGGAGTTATACCCAGCATCCCGGGATTTCTGCTCAATTTGCTGATGATTTCCTGGGAGTGAGGGATTTAGCTCCTCTTTAAGCCCAGCTAAAGCTTTCCCTGGCTTTAAATCCAGCAAGAAAAATAAAGAAAAAAGCGATTATTTTTAATCAGTTAATACTTAACATCTGCTTGGAAAGGGGAGTATTTGTTTGGATTACATCCATGGATAATGCTCTGCACTATCCCTTCTTTATTTAAGGGAGGTGATGCCAAGGGGTTTTCCATCATTTTGGATGTGTTACTGTGAGCCTGGCTCCGATAAACCTCCCATGGGTTAAGGACCCCACGTCCTTCCCTTTTCCATGCCCTTTTCCCTGGAATTTTCTGGAGTCCTTTCCAAGCAGCACCTTTACAACCCCCCCTGAAGCAGCAGAGATGGATTTGGGATAAAAATACACGATCAAACCAGGATTTTCCCTTCCCTACAAACCTGGAATGGAAGGATACAGTGATTTCCCATCCCAGTTCCTCCCAGGTCAAACACTTCCCAGGGAATTGCAGGGACTCATCGAAGCCACCCAAGTATTTATAACTCTCCAGTGATATAAAAGCGGCCAAATGTAGGGAAAACAAGCAGAATTTTCCATGGAAGCCATCCAGGAAGGCTCAGTGGTACCACACAGGCTTCGTTTTCAGTTGGGCAATTTCTAAAGCTGGATCAGAAGGGCTTAAAAGGGAATTTTTGAGGAGCTCCGACGGCGAGGGCTGAGCCCACCAAGGATTCGCTGCTGGGAACGGAGAAGGGACGGATCCCTGGAAACCTCAGAGCCCCTTGCAGTGCCTAAAGGGGCTCCAGGAGAGCTGGAGAGGGACTGGGGACAAGGGATGGAGGGACAGGGCACAGGGAATGGCTTCCCACTGCCAGAGGGCAGGGCTGGATGGGATATTGGGAAGGAATTCCTGGCTGGGAGGGTAGGGAGGGGCTGGAATGGATTTTCCAAGGATGCCCCATGCCTGGCAGTGTCCAAGGAGAGACTGGACGGAGCTTGGAGCAGCCTGGGATAGGGGAAGGTGTCCCTGTGGCAGGGGGTGAGCTTCAAATTCCTTCCCACCCAAACCATTCCCTGTCTCCATCAATTTATCTCCAGCACTTCAGGAGTGTGGGGAGACAGCACCGGAGAGGCTCCAGCTGCCTCCTTGGAATTCTATTTATTTCTGTTGTTAGGAATCAACAGTTCTTTTGGAATCGCAGCATTCCCAGCATGCAGAACCTATGGAGAACAGCAGCTTTTTAGCAGGAAAAATCAGTTTTTGTCTGAGCATCCACAAATTCAAATATCCCCCGAGCTGCAGCACAGTCTGGGAGAGGATTTGTAGCAAATCCCATCAGCCACAAACGATTTTCCCCAGTTTTGGCTGGCACACACGGACGGCACAGACCTGACATTCCCGGGAAACAGAGGGATTGGGCTGGGTGGGATCTGCCTGAGCTGAACCCAAATCAAACCTCTGCCAGCCCAGAGCGGGGACAGCCATTCCCACAGAATTCCCAGCCCCCCAGGATCACAGCCAGCCCCTGTCTGGAGCAGCTGTGCCCGAGCTCATCCCTGTGCCTTTGCCAGGAGCATCCCGGCACTGCCAGCCGGGACATCCACACCCGGCACGGCCCCGCTGGAATTCCGGGGGAACAGCTCTGCCTCCAGATCCCGTTTGCTGCTCCAAGCTGGGCCGGGTTGAGGGATGCTGGCACCAGCAGGATGCACCCATCCACCCCCAAACCCATCTGGAGAAGATTCCCAAAGTCTCAGCTGTATCCATATTTATCCAGAATATCCCAAAACCATTAAAAGCGACCCATAAGGGACACCCTCATCTGATCTCTGATAACAAATTTGGGAGAAGTCTTTCTCAGCCCTGCTCAAGTCCACGGGCAGCACATCCAGGCTTGTCCCACAGCTCCCAGCCAGATTTCCCCATCCCTGCTCTCCCATTTATTTGGTTCATTTTCACCTTTCCAATATAAATTTTGCTACATTGGAAAAGAGATTTGGGAAATACAAAGTTGCCCCCAGCCCCACTAAAACAGCAGCAGGGAGAGGAACTGATGGAATCTTTCCAAGAGGGGGAAAATGGCCCAACCAGGGATTTTCCCTGAGGGTGAAGGCCAGGGTGGGACAGCAGGAATTAAGTGGAAACCTTGCTGGATTGGGAGCACAAGCAGAAATTCCATGTTCACTGCTCAACTCTTCAGTTCCTGGTCTGGGGAGTATTTCTGGATGGAATATGAAGCCCTTTGAGTTGTGGCAAAATCCCTGGAATTGCAGGCTGGCCGTGCAGGCAGAGGGAAGCCTGAGCTGACTGAAATCCAGGGGATTCATTAATTAAATAATTAATCCTGAGCGGGCTGTGTCCACACTCAGCCACAAAAATCCAGCTATTAATTATAAATAAGGCGCTGAGCCAGAGGGAAAAATCTGGGAATGGGAATGAGGATGGGATTATCCCACTGCTATCACCTCCAGCCCATCCATCCCTTCCCATTCCCTTGGTGCTTCCCGGTGGCAACAGCTGGGAGGCCTCACTTCTTTATGGCTTTATTTTGTAATTTTAATTGCAAAAGGGGTGGGGAAAGCCCAGGACTGGGACCTGCAGGCTGAAGAAACAAACCCAGCACGCTACAAAGCCGGCGAGGAATGAAAAACTGCCTTTTTAAACACCAAAAATAGGAATATCCTGAGCCAGGTGACAGCAGCGGCCTTTAAATGCCTCCTCAAAGCAGGAACGACTTTGCAGGGACAAATCTTCCTCTGAGTGACGGTCAGGACAGAAATAGAAGGGGATTTTTCCCTCAGCTCCGAAGGCTGATGCCCAGAACTCCAAGGTTTTGGCAGAAATCCACTGTTTTCGAGGTGCCTCCTTAAAATACCCACCCCAACCCGAGAGGTTCCAGCCCCGCCACCGCCGGGATCGGGGAATTTGGGAAGGACGGAGCAAGCACAGCTTGGATTGTGTGGCTGGATAAATGCAGGTGCAGCCCGCTGGACACCGCACACGTTAATTAATTCATTAATGAATCCCCTGGATTTCAATCAGCTCCGGCTTCCCTCTGCCTGCACGGCCAGCCTGCAATTCCAGGGATTTTGCCACAACTCAAAGGGCTTCATATTCCATCCAGAAATACTCCCCAGACCAGGGACTTAATGGTTGCTGAGTGGAGGATGTGGGATTTCTGGGATTTCTGTAGCTGCTGCCACCCCAGGGACATTTCCATGCAATCCCTGCTGTCCCAGGCTGAAGAAAGCCCTGCTCTTGCTTCAGGTTTGTTCTCAATTTCCAGCCTTTAAAAAGTGGATGCAAAGATGATTTCTTCTTTTTTCTCCCACCCCCCAGGGTCACCGGAGAAAGGAAAAAAAACCAAATCCTCTTGTCTGGAGGTGCCTGGGTCACAAAGGTGGCTCCTCTTTCAGTGGGTGCTCCGAAACCAATTCCCTCAGGGATAAGAAACCCCATTTGAGGCCACCAAGGGAGGCTGCCAGGCTGCAGGCTCGGTGTTTCCAATGAGACAGGGCAGGCACAGCGAGCAGGAGGCTGGAAAAAGCTAAAAATAACAGGATAAGCAAGGGTGGATCCCAGCTGAGCCTCATTAGTCATGGAGCGAGGGAGCTGCTGGTGGCACAGCAGCACCATATAAGAGCAAGGAAACAACTCTGCTCTCTCCAGCCTCCCTCTTTTCCCCTCTCCTGGTCTGTCCCAGGCATTCTTTTCCTCTTGCTTTGGCAGCCTGCAGCTTTTCCTGCTCCTTTGGCGCCGGGTTTTCCGGGAGTCCTTCCCCAGGACGGAGCATCCCGGGGGGTTGGTTTGGAGGTGTCTGCTGGAACGGGGCCAGGTTTCACAGGCAGGCACGGGAGGGGTTAGTGGAGGTTGGATTTGGGATTTTTCTTTTCCATTTACACCATCAGACTGAGCCTGTGAGTGGAGCCCTGGAGTTCCTGGTGGCGGGAATGCCTGGGAAAGGCAGCGCTCGCTCCCAGAGGATTCACTGGGATGAGCACTAAGGAAAAGGTGCAAGGATTTCTCCTGGGATGAAGGCACAGGACAACAGAGGGATTAGGAAGGAGGGAGTTCCTCCCTGTGAGGCCCTGGCACAAAGGCCTCCAGAATTCCCAAAGGCCTCCAGAACTCCCAAAGGCCTCCAGAAGTCCCCTGCCTGTCAGTGGAAATCCTTGGAATTGTTTTTGGACGCTGCAGGAGCTCTCCAGCATCTCTCCTTAGTAGCAGCAATTCCAATTCTACATCCCAGTCATTCCAGGAGTATGAAATGCGTGGATAACAAGGAAGGAGGGGTTGGAAATGGAGCACCAGCACTATCCCGAAACAGCAGCACGGTTTCCCGGGAATAACAGACATTCCTCCTCCATGCCAGAGGGATGGGATGGGGAACAGCCCAGGATCAGCACTGCCAAAACTCATCTTGCATCTTATATCAAGCATAATACATTCATTTCTATGGAATATGGCACACGGGGGCAGGTAAAACGGGGGAAATGTGGGAAACCCTCATCCACGTGACTTATGGACAGCCTGGATTGGGATTTCCTGGGAACAGGTATAATTCCCGCAGCCTTTGAGCAGGGGGAAGGGCTGGCTGAGCTCCAAGCACCTATTTTGAGCTATTTAAATATTATCAATAGATCGAATTATCGGCCACTTTGGTCACTTGAGGATGGATTTAAAGGAATTCCAGGAGAAGAGAGGGTCAAGGCTGCATCCAAGGTTTTCAGGAGCATGCCCTGATTTTCACCTACTCTACCCTTCCCAGAAACGAGCACTTGGAAGAGGTCCTGGAGGTGTTTTTCCAGCAGGATATTTCCCTGCTGCTCCCAACAGCTCCCAGGCCAGCCCAGGGAAGTCACAAGCAGGGATTCCTTTTCCCAGGAAAAGGCCTCTTGGATCTTTGCAGGGCCCAGCTGAAAGTTGCCTTTGTGCTTTTGAACGAAGCAGTAACAGCTGAGAAAGCAGCAGAAGAAAGGAGAGGCCGGCTGGAACGTGCCAGGAAAAAGGCAGAGAGCCTGGATATTATGCATTAATGCAAATGCAAAACAGAGGGAATTCCAGATGGAAAAATGATCCCCACAGTTATTTTTTCCCTTAACTGCTAAGAACAGCTGATCATCAAACACCTCCCAGGCCAAGGAGCCAGAGAAGAGGATGCCCCTGGTTCAGAATGCTGCTATTTCCCCAAATCCCTCTTTAATAAATCCAATCTAGGAATTACACGGCATAAAAAGTTTGGATTCCATTTTTAATAACTCACTAAAAGCGTTTGGATTCCCCACGGGCCGCACACACCAGCAGCTTTTGTGTGCATGAAGAATTCAGAGCTTTAACAGAGTTCTCTTTTCTTTTTGAACGTTGCCTCTACCAGGGAGGGGATTAAATCTCAGCCTGGCACTTCTCTTTCCTCGGAAATCCTATTTCCTCTCAGATTTCCAGAGGAAGCAGCAGGGATGGATGGCCCTGGGTGTGATTTTCTCATTAAGGGAGATGTGTGGATCACGGGGCTGCACTCCCAGACGGGGGCTATAAATAAGATCTCCCACTTCCCTGACGCAAACGGCTCCGCAGGGAAGGATGAGGTGCCCCAAAATGATCCGAGGGCTTGGAAAAGCTGGAAAACCTCCAGGGAAAGAAGGATTATGGAGCACCTCATGTGAGAGGATAACTGGGAGAGGGAAAATCGTTCTCCAGCGAATCCATGGGTGCTCTGCTGGAGCAGGATTGATTTCAGAGCGAGAGCTGGGAGGGAGATTTTTCAATCTTTTTAGTTCTAACCAAAGAAAAGCTCACACAGAAGCTGAATTATTTGGGATCGAAGAGCCTAAATACACCAAGCCCTGCTTCTCCTCAGCCCCCTCAGCAGCGTCACTGCGCCCAGCATTCCACAGGAATTCCGGGATCACGGTGCCCAGCCTTGGCAAACACCGACCTGAGCACACGGTGGGATTATCTTAAACAGCTTCACTGCTATAAAACAGAATTAACACCTGCAGCGAGGCACTGGGAAATCCCATTTCCTCCCGGTGGGAATTACACCCAGCTCGGGGGAATTAGCACTGGCATTTGCTGTATCCTTACAAAAGGGTTTCCCCTCAACAAAGCCCATTTTTCCCACTAAATCCCCCTTAAAGCTCCTTTGGGCTGCGCCACATCCTGGGGAGACGGGGCCCCGAATTTATTAATCTTCCTCAGTCTTTGCTGTTAGGGGTAGGAGAAGTGATGCTTTGAGCAATTTCTTCCCAGTTTCCACAGAAACTTTATAAAATAATCAAGTGCTGCACCTGATTTTCCAGCCAGTTAAATCCAAACCACCTTAAATCCAGGCAGAGAGGAAGAAGGAAATAAATCACAATTCCTGCTGCTCTTATCACTGCTAAGGCGATCCTGCTGCTCACAGAAACACGACCTGTGAGGGTTTGGGGGGGGATTTGGAGCATTATTTGGAATATTTAAACAAATATTTAAGCAATATTTAAATCATTTAGAGTATGTAGAACATCCCTGAGGTCCCTGGGATTTTGGAGTCAGGAAAATCCTGGTTTTCCAGTGCTCCTTGGAGATCTTCAGCGTGGTTTGGGTTGCTCTGAATAAACCCCTTTTCCTCTGGTTTTTAAATATTTTCTGCCCAATAATTCTCTCTCCACATGCACCTGGAATTTCCACAGCTCCAGGCGTTCCAGACAGCCCATCCCACAGGCAGAGCAGCTCCATCCTCTCCATCCTCAGGAAAAATCACAGGTTTTGCACAGCACAGGGCAGTTGTGAGAATTAATCCCCCCCTGCCTCGCATTTATCCCACTTAATAAGCAAGGAATATTTGCCTGAGTGCATAATTATCATCCTGGGAAATCAAAATTCCTGCTGCCTGCTGCTATTCCAGCCTGAGACACTTCGGTTCAAGTGGGAATTTGAAGGATTAGGGGAGGGGTGCAAGGCTCCAGAATCTCCCTACTTAAAAAAACCCCACAGTGTTCCGAGATATTCCAAATTTTGCCTGGCATAAAGGCTCGCTCCTCTCCCTGGAAACCCTTTGGATTTCTGACTTGTGATTCCCAGACACCAGAAATACTCATTTATAATAAACTTACTGGTTTTATGGGGCCGGATCACGGCTGTGATCCCTCAGCCTCACATTAAAGGGAGATTTGCTGCTGCCTGCACCACAATTAGTGCTAGAAAAATCCAACTTTTCCAGCTTTTCCACATCCCACAGGAAGAATTCACTCACCAACCGAGTGGGATCCATCACCCGGAGGAATTCACATCATAGCAGCTCTGGGATAAAGGAGAATCATCCATCCAGACAGAATCCATAGGCTGTTCCCCTTGTGTTTGGCACTCCCTTCCAGGAAAGGCTCAGCAGCAGCAATGGGAATCAGGTTTTCCCTCGGGATTATTAATCCTGGGAGTTTAGCCTGGCCCGGGTTGGGAAGCAGCAAAGGCACATCCCTCCAATCTATGGAATTACCACCAGGCAGCTTGAAAATTCCTCTGGATGTTTTCCCAAGGGAATGGCACTGCTCCCTTGGGCAGGATCGGGAATCTCCCAGCCAGCCAACCTTTGAGCTGGGTGGGAAGTGGCCGAAGTCCAGGGCTCCCCTGCTCCACCAGCAGCAGGGACGGATCACTCCTGCAGCTCATCCCACTCCCAGGACACGGGAACAAAGCAGCGTTTTGACTGGAATTACAGCTTTTCCCACGTTTTTCCACCTCAAAGCCTCACAACCAGTTAAGAGCCCTGGAGAAGCTCCCTGATCCCGAGTTTCCCTTGTGTGGGTGCCCAGTGAGGAGTTCAGCTCAGATCCAGCAGGGACGGGAGCTGGCGGGTGCACAGGGAAGCTCTGCCCGAGCAATGACAGAAGTACAACTTCCTGCAAGCCCCAAGCCGGATTTTGGAAAGCAGAAGTTCCCACACTGACAGCTCCTGTCTGGAAAAATTCCTTGCTGGCTGTTCCCTGCTCCCAGCACTCCCATCCCAGACACCACCACACCCCTGCGGAGGAAGGAGCTCGCGTTCAGGCCGGCTCAGCCAAGCAGTTCTTGCTTGGCCTAAGTGAGAGCCAGTTCACAGACAGCCTCCAAGCCAATATTTGTTCCCAGATGTCTGGGCCAGCGCTCCAAGGTGGATGAAAGCTTTACAGCAAAGCTCTGGGCTTGATCCCGGCCCGCATTCCCGAAAATCCTGCTGCACCAATACTCCCACGTGGCTTGAACGAGCACCTGCTGGCTCCACTCCTTTCCTTCCTCTTGCCAAGCTGCTCCATACATTTCTCCTTCCATTCTGGCTGCTCTGATCCATGAAAATCAGATCCCTGCCCACAGCCAATTATTAAATTATTTCAGGATTTTAGCCCATACTTTGAGTTCGTTTCAAATTTTCAGAGAGACACAGGCAGAAGAAAGAGGTATTCACATGGTCCATGCTAAATTCCATCCCACAGCTTCTGGAATATCCTGGGTTAAAGCCTTTCAATGGAATCATTAAGGCTGGAAAAGCCCTCTAAGACCATCAAATCCCAAAACTGATCCACCACCACCGTGTCCGCCGTTAAACCGCGTCCCCGAGTGCCGCTTCCACGCTTTCTCAGCACTCCCAGGAGGTTTCCAGCTCCTCTCAAAGGCAGAGCTGAAACTTTTCCAAGCTCCCCGAGGCGAGCTCAGGACTCTGGATGCTCTTTGCTGCCTTTCAGGGTCGCTCCCAAGGCGCTCTGTGGGCAGCCGGACACCGATGGAACAGCTCCGAGGGAAGCAGGAGCACTGCGCCCACCTCCAGAGGCTCAGGACAGCCTGGAGGGCCAAAGCAGTCAGAAGGACACAAATTTAACTTCCTGACACGCTGGAAATGCAGGAGTCCAAGCATCTGGGCAGGTGTGGGATCCCTTGGATTCACTGCCACAGGGATGGGATAGCCGGCATCCATCTGTCTCCCAGCACAGACAGGAACATTCCAGGCATGAAAAGGTAAAACAGAAACTCCAGCACATCCTTCCCCATCCAGAAGGCTCCTGCAGAAGTCCTGGAAGCTGCAGGGATGAGCTTTTAGCAGCACTAGGCCTCGTGGGCAGCAAAATTCCTTCGGCAATTCCACCCCTCCCTGCCCGGCCTGTCACAGCCGAGTCTCCCGCGAGCGCTGCTTTAATTGACTCCAGGATTCGCAGATATTCCTCCCAGCCAATCCATCCCATTGATTGTAATTCCCATCCTTGGAGAGGCGATGGGAGGAATATTAAAGCCATTAAGGCTGATTTGGATTTGATTCGAGCCATTAGAGGCACGGCGAGCGGAGCCTCGCCGCTTCCCCGGCACCTCCGCGGCTCCTCGGGGCCATAAATCACCCCATGGCACATTTGGTGCCACAGCCAGGAGTCGAGGAAAGGAGGAAAAAGGAAAAAAATGGGAGGGGGTGGCTTCCTGCAGCTGGGGGAGGAGGGTGAGCCAAGCATCTCCGTATGAACCTTCCCACACCAGGTGCCTCCAGGAAAGATGTTTTTCTTCTTAGCTGGAGTCCAGAAAACTCAGGAATCATCTGACGCAGCCCACCGGGCTGGGAGGGGCCTCATCCACTCAGCCCAGCTCCAAAAAAAGTCATGTTTCACTTATTTGGGGAGAAAGAAGGGAATATTCTCCATTTCTAGGCATCCTCTGCTCACCTGGCCCCCGGGGCCTGCCCGGAAGGCCTCAGGGAGCTGGGGGGCATTCCAGCCAGCCCTCACCCTGAGAACCTGCCCACGGACCTGGAATATCCAGGATGGACACATCCATGGCCATCCCACCCCACTAGGCCCGTGGTTGTCCCAGTGCCCAGCAGAAGCTGCCAAATCCTTCCCAGATTTCCAGGCAGGAGTTTCTCAGGCACCGTCACCCTGTCTGCGCCCTGAGGGAGCAGCCCTGGCCCTCACATCCCATCTGTGGCATTGATATTCCCTTTTCCAGCCTTCCCAGCAACTCGGGGCAGATCTCTGCACCTACTGAAGGTCCCTCACCGATTAAACCTTTTATTAATCCAGCTGCAGCATTCCCAACCCCTCCTTGTGTTCCAGCCCAGACCTTCCCGGATGGGAAAGCCTCTTAAAACCACGGTAGGGCCTCCTGAGGAGCGGGAATTCCTTTCTCCTGTGACTCCAGCACGATCCATGTCCCTCAGCAAGGCCTCAGCACAGTCAGCGTGGGCTTGCAAGGGCCCAGCACAGGCCTGGGATCAGCAGAAATTCCTGAATCCAGGTGGGGATGCTCAGCCAGGGCCAGGGAGGAGGGATGGAGCAGGGAGGGATGGGACGGAAAGGGGCACAGCCCCAGGGAGCAGCGAAGCTGAGGCCGGCCCGACCCCTGAGGGGTCACTCCTGCCCCTGTGGGGACCCCTGCCCTCCCTTCCCCTGGGCCACGACAAACCCCGGTAAAACACAGGTCCTGCCAGCAGAAAGAACTCACTGTTAATCATCCTCATCAATCAGGCTTGATAAAATCATCTCAATAAAACACTCTCTGGATTCCCAGGAGCAGCAACCGGCCTAGGAAACGCCTCCACTCCGAGCTGCTTTCACATCCCATCCCGATTCCTACCCCAGCCAAGGCCTATCCCACTGGAATTTCCCTTCTCCAGTCCATCTTCCCAGCAACCCAGTCCATCTTCCCCGTGTTTGCTTCCTGGCTGCCTTCTCTCCATGATCCCCATGTTTACAAACACTCGGGATCCCAGCAGGGCAAGGCAGGGGTTTGTTATAAACACCGAACCGCAGGGAAACGTCAAGGGCAGGGAAAACAAAAATAAAAAGAGGGATTTTTCACTTCAGTCTGGTCCAGCCTTGAAGGTTTTGGGCCCACGCAGCTCGTGGGACATGCTGGGTGCTGCAGGCACAGCCAGGGAGGGACAGGAGGTGACATGGGGACATCAAACCCCCTTTCCCAGCCAGCCAGGAGGGGAAATGTCCCTTCCCAGCAGGGGCTTTACCTTTGATCCAGGTGGGAAGTGGAAGGGGCAGAGCTGGAACACCTCCTCCTCCTCCTCCTCCCTGCGAGCCAGGGGAAGGGGAGCCCTGGAGCAAAGGTGGCTCCAGGACAGCTGGGCAGTTTAAGGAAGTCTCTCCAGGGCCACAAACTCTGGAAAAGTCCCATCTGCAGAGGGCAAAACTCCAGCTGCTGGCAGCGAAGAGACCTGGAGCTCCGTCCCACCCATGGGAGATGCTCTCCACGTCCTGGCTCAGCCATGCCCAAATCTGGGTGTCCATCCAGGCCCATCGCAGCCCGGGATCTGCGTCTCCCCAGGACAAGTCAGGGCGTGAGGCAGCCTGAATCCCTCCCAGGGCCTCTGTGCTTGTAGGAGGGAATGGGAGCGTGGAGGAGGAAAATCCCGGCAGGGGCAGAATTCCTTCGGTGACAGCTCACCTGGCTAAGCTCATGCCTGGAGGCCAAGAGTTTCCAGCAGTGCCAGCAGAGCTGAGCAGATAATGCTGGAGAGATCCGCTCCCAAACCACAAAAATGAGGTGAGGGGGGTGGTTTTTTTGGTGGTTTTTTTCTCCTTTTTTTTTTTCTCCTTTTTTTTTCCAGGCTGAGTTGCTGCACAAATGACTGCAATTAGAGCTGTTACCTGTCAGTTCCTGAAGGCACCGAGGCTCCAGCGTTCAGGCTTTGGGAAAAAGCATCCCTGCATGGCAGCAGTCCCACTCATCCCTCAGCTTACTCATCCTGCCCAGCACCCACCCAGATTTGTCACCAATTAGTTGTAATTCAAGGATCCGGGGGGGAAATCCCCACCTCCCTGAGCGAGGTGACTTCACAGGAAGTTAGGGCATGGAAAGCCTTTTAAATAACAAAAAAAAAAAAAATCACGGGGAAAAAAAATCCTGTGTGCCAGAGGCAAGGCCACGGGGTAGGGCTGGCGAGGCGAACAGCGTTTAGCAGCCTTCCAAAGGCTCCTGCAGAGCTTCCAGGAGAGATCTGGTGGATTCCTTTGGAATTCATACATTATGGAAGAGCCTCAGCCCTGCCGTGTCACCGGCGTGTCTGCAGCGCTTGTTCCCCTCACATCACTGCGGCTCAGAAGTTCTGTGCAATTCCCAAACCACACGAAATAATGGGATCACGCCACGGTTTCCAGGGGTTCCTGTGAAACAGCGCTGGGGGGTTCACCCTGACTGGCACCGGCTCCTTGGGAGAGGTTCTTTCCCTCAGGAAAGGGCAGCACAGCGCCAGCCTGGCACCGCTCCCAGCCTGGGAAAAGCTGATATTCCCTGGCTTCTCCAAGGGGACCCGGCTCTGACACAGCCTGGTGGTGGCACCTCGCTCCTGCCGGGAACAGGCACCAGCCCTGCCACATCCCTGGAGCGGCAGGGAACCGGCCCCACCAGCGCCCGAGGATGCTCCGGGAAAGTTGAGAATCATGGAATGGTTTGGGATGGAAGGGACATTAAAGCCCACCTCATTCCCTGCCACGGGCAGGGACGCCTTGCACTGTCCCATGCTGCTCCAAGCCCCGTCCAGCCTGGCCTTGGGCACTGCCAGGGATCCAGGGGCAGCCACAGCTGCTCTGGGCACCCTGTGCCAGGGCCTGCCCACCCTCCCAGCCAGGAATTCCTTCCCAATATCCAATCTGCATCTGCCATCCTGCAGCTTAAAGCCATTCCCTGTGTCCTGTCCCTCCATCCCTCGTCCCCAGTCCCTCTCCAGCTCTCCTGGAGCCCCTTGAGGCCCTGCAAGGGGCTCTGAGGTGTCCCTGGAGCCTTCTCCTCTCCAGGTGAGCACCCCCAGCTCTCCCAGCCTGGCTCCAGAGCAGAGGGGCTCCAGCCCTCGGAGCATCTCCGTGGCCTCCTCTGGCCTTTCTCCAGCACCTCCACATCCTCCTGCTGGAGCCGCCAGCCCCGGCAGGATCCCTCCGGGCGGGATCCCAGCAGCCCAAACCAACCC
>VZRQ01003117.1:849627-876315 GCA_013397975.1 Machaerirhynchus nigripectus | reverse complement strand
ATGCTCCTTTTTCCATGGTTGGCAATTCCTGCCAGCTGGGATAAGGCCCAGGAGCAGCTTTCCAGGGAATAGAACCAGGTTTGTAAAACCTGTGGGATCATGTGATGTTCCTATAATGATCCCACACTGGAAGGAAAAACCCAAAGCCAGCTCCCCAAACACTGATATATTTTATATATATATATATATATATTTAAATACTATGAGATACAAAGTCACTTCCAACCCCAACCATTCCATGGTTCTTCCCATGACTCCATGATTTCTGGCTCATTTTGCAGCCAGGGCTTTGGGAATGGCCTCGTGCTGCCGGATTTCCCCCGGGAATGGGAAGCCAGGGAAACAGAATGTGGATAATCCNCCTCTCCTCCTGTCCCTGTTCCCTGGGAGCAGAGCCCGACCCCCCCGGCTGCCCCCTCCTGTCAGGGACTTGTGCAGAGCCACAAGGTCCCCCTGAGCCTCCTTTTCTCCAGGCCGAGCCCCTTTCCCAGCTGCTCCTCCCAGGATTTGCTCCCTGAGAAGCCGGAGGAGCAGCACAGGGGACTCTCGGACACTCCGGAATCGCTCTCCAAAATAAGCAAGTGTGGAGCAGCCACCTGGGAGCGGGGAATTGCTGTGGAAAACTTCCCTCCCCCATCCCTTGGGATGCACACTGCACACAGGGAAAGGCCGGGAAAGCCATCCCTGTTATCCCCCCAAACACTCCGCCCGGTCCAAAGGCTCTTTCCTGGCTTTTCTCTGCTTGGTTTTCCCTGCTTGGTTTTCCCAAACGCACCCAGGAGCCGATGGATGGGCATTTAGGAATGTGGTCACCCGGCCCAGGGAAGTATTTTTACACCCATTTCTACTCCGAGAAAGAAACACGACTTCAAAAAAACCCCAAACTCCTTCGTGACACGCAAATCCAGGGAAAACAAAATCTGTGGCGAGGGAGGAGCTCTGCTCCCTGATGAGGAATTGTGCTTCGCCCGCAGCAGATGCGGCTCTCGATGTTTGTTTCCTGCATAAATCTACATTTTGGGCCGAAAGCAGCCGCTCAGCCTTTGTCTCGCTCCCGTTGCTCTTTTCAGCTCCCTGCCTCACACAAACAGCTCCGCTTTGGGCTTTTCCAGCCCCAAAATCCCAGCTGGAGAGGCTCTGGCCACGGGATAACTGTGCTGCAGGCCTGGTGGAGCACGGGATGTTCCTTCTTCCATGGTTAGCAATTCCTGCCAGCGGGGATAAGGCCCAGGAGCAGCTTTCCAGGGAATAGAACCAGGTTTGTAAAACCTGTGGGATCATGTGATGTTCCTATAATGATCCCACACTGGAAGGAAAAACCCAAAGCCAGCTCCCCAAACACTGATATATTTTATATATATATATATATATATTTAAATACTATGAGATACAAAGTCACTTCCAACCCCAACCATTCCATGGTTCTTCCCATGACTCCATGATTTCTGGCTCATTTTGCAGCCAGGGCTTTGGGAATGGCCTCGTGCTGCCGGATTTCCCCCGGGAATGGGAAGCCAGGGAAACAGAATGTGGATAATCCTCTTAGCGGGGCTGGCACGGCCGTGCCAGGCCCCAATTAACACTGAGGGCTCGGTATTAATTATGGGAATGAGGGGGGATTGGGGGTGTTAGTGCTGGGAGAAAGGAGAGGGCCCAAAAGAACTCCCAGTGAGGGAAAAAGGAACGCTCGGGAAGCAGCCCTGGATCAGGGATGGAGGATGGAGCCCTCCGGCCACCCCGGTGGTGCCAGCGGATTCCCAGACACCTCCCAGACCTGGGACACTCCTGAGATGCCAAAGCTGCTTTTCCCTGGAGCCGGCAGGTCTGGGAATATCCAAGGTGTTGCCTTTTCCCTGAGGGGGTGATGGAGCTTAACTCTTGCTCTGCCCCCAAACCAAATCCCAAATCCCAGATCCCAGATCCCTCCCCATCCGTAGTGTCCAACCCTCCACCAAAGCCGGCCCAAGGAGAGTTTTAAATCCAGCCAAGATGGGTCTGAGATCCAGGGGATTCCAGGGAAATGAGCCAAACTCACATTTTCCAAACCTGTGAGAAACAGATCCCAAACGGACCCAGAGCACCGGGGTGTTCCTGGGGTGGGCACCCCTTTCCCGGGCTCCCTGCTCCCCACTTCCCATCCCTACGGACGGATCGTGTCCGTGAGGGGCAGCGCATCCATGGAGCAGCCCCTTCCCTGCCTCCCCAGGACGGGGAACAGCGGCTGGAGCAGCCCCTGGAGGCAGGGGCCACCCCAAGAGAGCCAGGGAGGGATCCTGGATCCCGGGGGTGCCGTGGGGGGCTGCACATCCCACCTGATCCCGGAATTCCTGGACACCAAGCCCTGCCTGCCTCCCCCTCCTCCCAGCACGTCCATCCCTGGCCTGAGGATGCTGAGTCCCAATCCCAGCCCGGCATCCCAAATTCCCGCATTATCCACAGCTCTGCCTGCAGGGTCTCACACCCCCAGGAAAAACCCCCCTGGAAAAATTCCCTATAAAATCCTCAGCCCCAGAAACTCCTGCCAGGTCATTCCAAGGGATTTGCCCCCTGACCTTGGCACCCTCCTTGGGCAACAAACAGGGAAAATTCATCAAATAAATCCAATTAAGGTCAGAAATGATGACCTAGGATCCGTTAGGATCCCTCCCAAGGATCCAAGATTTGCTGGTGGAGATGTTGCTCCCACAGAGGAATAAAATCCATGGATATTTTGGGCTGCTGAGCTCAGACCGGAGCCTGGGATGCATTTGGGGATGTGGAGAACGAGCCAAGATATTTTTGTATTATTATTATTATTATTATGGAATACTGTATCCCCTAATAATAACAAATGTCTTAATTAATTAATAAAGAAATAAGCATCCTAATAAATAAATAAATATCCTAATAAAGAAATGTCTTAATAAATAAATATATTAATAAAGAAATAAATTTCTTAATAAATAAATAAATGTCTTAATAAATTCATTAATGTCTTAATAATCCATGTGTTTGTGAGCTGCTGAGGTGGGTCCGGGCCGAGCTGGGCTCTGGAATCAAAATCCCTGGAGTTCTTCCCTATCCTTCTTCTCCTATAAAACCCTGCTCATTCCCACAAGGTGCAGGAGGGTTTTTTTGGGAATTTTTTACAGGATCTGTCGCCATATGGAGCCTCGCAGAGGGGACTGAGGTAAAAACCAGCAGGAGAGCAGAGCTGGGCCTGAAAGGATCCGATTTTCGGGTACTCACGTTCATCCTCCGCTCCCGGCTCCTCTTCCAGGCCATTTGGGGAGAAATCCCAGGGATTGGGATGTCGGGATCCCGAGCCCGCTCCGGCCGCCTACGGCTCCGCTCCCTCCTTGCCCTTCCCGCTGCTCATTCCCCCGGGATTCGCCCGCGGAGCTGGAAAATCCACTCTGAATTCCTTCGGCATCCGAGATTCCGGCTGAGCTCCGCGTCCCGAAACAGCCTCCCAAAATCCAGGCGCTTCCTGGAGCGGCCTCAGCGCTCGGGATGGACGGAGCTCTCTTCCCGAGGAAAGCGGGATGCTGCTGTCTCCCAAAAATCCTCCCCTTCACAAGCCCCGGCCTTGCCGGGGAAATCCCCTCTCCCCTGAATTATTCATCCCTCTTCCCGTGCTGCTCCAGCGGACGATTCCCAGCATTAATAATGCCATGACTTTTTTATCCTTTTGGGATTGTTGTTTTTTTTTCCCCCCCTCTCTTTCCAAACTCACGCCATCCTGGAGGTGTTCCTCAGCATTCCTGGGATTTCCCGAACCAAATCCGCGTCTCCAGCCTCTCGCAAGCCTTTCCTGGTGGGAATTTTCAGCGGAGCAGCTCCGGGAGCAGGGATAGCGGGGCTGGATCCGGCTGGAGCTCCTGCTTTCGGCGTGGAATGCAGGGAAAGCTCCCGGCTCCGCAAGGAAAAACCCGGGGCGAGGTAACTGTGCTGGGAACTCCAGGAAAAACCTCGGGATTATCCCGTGTGAGGAATGCTGGCGGCAGATCCTGGCGGGGCTGAGGGTGGAGGCCAGGCCGGGCTCTGCCTGCTGCTGCATCCCTGTGGCTCCCACCGGGATTTGCCCCTGGAATTTCGCTGTTTGAGGCCACCCCGGCCCCGCTCCGGACTCTGGAAATGGACTGAAGCGTCCAGAGGATCCTCTCTCCTTCCCCACGGAGATCAGTTGGAATCTGGGGTGCCTGAAGCTGCTCCGCAGCGGCCAAACCCCAAATTCCCTCAGATCCGCTCTTTCCCATGGAAAACCCCTTTCCTTTGGAAGTGGGATGAGCAGTCAGCTCAGCACTGACGCTTCCCTCGGCTCCCGCTGCTCAGATCGGGGCTGGAAAAGCTGGAATTCCTGCCCTGTTATCTGAGCTAAATGACATTCCAGCAGCAGGGAACTCCAGCCAATGAATTCCCAGCCTCAGTTCCTTGCGTTTCTTATCCCTTGGATTCTTTCCCATGTTTAAGGTGGGCTTGTTGTTCTTCTGAGGAGAAGGGTGAAGGGAATCCCGAGCCATCCCAGCATTCCAGCATGGAATTCCCAGGCTCCTGCAGCTCCAGTTTATCCAAAATAGGAACAGAGCAATTCCAACAAAAACCCCTTGTTGGTGGATTTTGGGAAGAAGGGAATATCGGAAGTATTTTCCCCACGGCTGCGCTGTCCTTGGCTGGAGAAGGAGCCAGCTCTGGGACTGGGAACTCTGGGAATCTCAGAGTTCAGTGGGATTGGAAAATCCCTGATTTCACCTGGGAAAAGATCCTTAGTGAGGATTGCTGGGAGCTGCATCCCGACACACCCGGAGGGGATTGAAGGGGGATGTGGGAGCAGGACCTTGTGATTCATCCCTAAAATCTGTTTCTCTTCCCTCAGATCCTCCCCCCCTTTAGCCAGGACCGGTTTGTGCCCGACTCCCTCGGTGCTAATTAATGACTGAATTAATTAATGAGCTGTCTACGATGTGCTGCAACTCCAGGCACGGACAATTCCTTGGATCCTTCAATCCCCCCTTTCCAATTCGGGATCGGGATTTTCTCGAATGGGTTTCTGCTGGCTCCTTACGGGATGGGAGCACAAACACATCCCCGATCCCACCGTTCTCTTCCCATTCCCATTCCCATTCCCATTCCCATCCTTTGAACACATCCCTGGGAAACGGGACTGACGGGAAAAGGGGGAACGGCTTCACCAGGACAGAGGGATAGATTGGGATACTGGGAAGGAGTTGCTCCCTGGGAGGGGCTGGGATGGAATTCCCAGAGAAGCTGCGGCTGCCCCTGGATCCCTGGAAGTGCCCAAGGCCAGGCTGGAGCACCCTGGGACAGTGGGAGGTCTCGTAGGAACACAAAGATCATTCGAGAAAAAGCTGGGAATATTTCTAGCAGCCAGCAAATTGCAGGAATTTTCTGTCAAAAATGGGGATTCATTTCCGAGCACCAGTCCCTGAAATCTCTCCATGAACTCCTCATTTCCACGGGCTCTGTGGACGGTGGAAAAGGCAGGAAAAATTCCCCCTTTTCCCAAGTCAAACCGCAAATGAAGCAATCCCAGACCAATATTCCAACCCTCAATTCCATTCTGCCTGATGCCTTTTCAATTCCAACTTGTCATAATTCGCTTTTCCCTAAAAAAAGCTTGGAAACCTCACCCCCACCAGGGGTGATTCCCTTAAATAACCTGTCCTGACTTTTCAAATTCCCTTTCCTAATGGATGAAAAAGGAGCTGTGAGAGTTCCAGCAGCTGCTGCTGGGATGTTCTGCATCCTGACAGGAAATCCAGGCTGACACTTGGAGCAGGAGAATCCCGGGAGAGGCGTCCTCAGCGCCCTCCTTGAGTCTTTCTCCAGGTAAATTTGGAATTTTGCATGGATCAGCAGCTGAAAAATGGACACAAGGCGCTCCCCGCGAGCCTCCTCCAGGAGAAAAAAAAAAGGATTAAAATGAAAATATATTACTTTTACACCGTTTTTTCCCATTGCAGCTCCTCAGGGATGTGTTAATCCTCAGGGGATTCCTCCCGGGAAGAGCCACGAGGCAAAAAATTCCTTCGAGGTTCAAAGAAAAAAAAGGTGGGGAATGTTCAAGAGGGAATTTTTCCTTTTCAAGGATTAAATCCTGCCCGGCTCAAACAGAAACAAGGAAAATAAATCCCAGAGACCAGGAAAGAAATCCCAGAATTCCGCATTCTAGGTCCATCTGCTGTTGGAAATACGGAGCAGGGGCAGAGAGGGGGGAACGCTCCTGAGCAAAGCTGGAGTGAAAATCCCACAGAATGACCGGAGGAAACTGCAAAAAATGGGGTGAGAATTATTTAAAAAGGAAAAAAAACCCCGAAAACTCAGTGGGGGTGGTGGCACAGGAGGTAAAAATCAGAAGGAAAAGCCCCAAAAATGAGATTAAAGGGAAGAAATTGAGCAGACAGGAAAAACGGCCTGGGAAAGGTCCATGGAGGAGCAGAGTGACAGGAAAAAAAACCAGCAAAAAGTGGAAAAAACTACACCAAAAAGATGAAAAAAAAAATCAAAAAGGTGAAAAAATGCACCAAAAAGGTGAAAACCCGCAAGATTCAGTTAAAAACCCGAACTTATTTCCCACCTGGCCACTGGTGGAGCCTGAGCAGGGGCAGGATCCACCTCATTCCCTGAATCCCTGCTTGGAAAAAAAACCAGATTCCAGAGCCAGCGAGGCCATTAATTATTAATTAGCAGCGGGGAATTAAAAACGAAGCCTTGGATCATTTTAAATAAACCAAAAGCAGAGCTGGGCTGCAGAGGGGGAGGGAGCCGGGAAAAGCTGGGAAGATCCGCTCCAGAGGGATAAATAATTCACAGGGCTTTTCATTTATTCAGCTTTCTTTACTTTCCTAATGTTCCAGGGAGGGAAGGAGGGAGGGATGGGGATGAGCGGCTCAGGTGGGAGGAGAGGGAATGTGGAGAGCCCAGCAATCCCTCTCCTGCAATTCCAGCATTTCCGGACACGTTTCAATCCCTATTTGACATGAAAAGTGGGATTTGAGCTCTGTTTAGATCCATTAATTAAGTTATTCCTGGAGCCGCAGGGATGTGCCTCTCCCGGTGCCTCTGGAACGAGCACTGGGTATTCCCAGCCTCCTGCTCCAGGTTCCTGGGTCTGGAATATCATGGAATGACGGGTTAGGAAGAGCTCCAGGCTCTCCCTGTTCCGGAGGGGATGTGGGAGCACAGGAGCAGAGGGAATGCGGAGAGCCCAGCAATCCCCCTCCTGCAATTCCAGCGGCACAGGACACATTGAAATCCCTATTTCACATTGAATTTGGGATTTGATCTCCGCTGAAATCAGCCCTGTTAAAGATCATCATTAATTAAGTTATTCCCGGAACCACAGGGATTTCCCTTTCCTGGCGCCTCTGGAATGAACCCGGGATATTCCCAACCTCCTGCTCCTAATTGATTCCCCCACCCCATCCCGTATTTATCTCTCAGGCTCCCTAATCAGGAGGAAACAAGTGATTAGGGCTGATGGGAGGCTAATCAAGCGATTATCAGCGAGGACAATCAAATCAGCACCGGGAGACGAAAGAAATCCCTCCTGGAAATGCAGATTCCGGCTGGGACAACAGCGTGCTTTCGGGATCTGGCAAAGGGATAAATTTGGGATGGGGGGACCCAGGTGAGCTCAGCCCAGCCCGGGAAAGCGGAGCCAGCTTTAATTCCGTGGCTTCATTTGCACTTTGAAGGTGACATCGCCCCGCAGCAGTGACACAGCAAAATCAGGGATTTCTTCGTGGATTTGGGAGAGCTCCTCGCTCGCTGCAGTGTGGTTTTATGGACAAGAGTGGGATGGGAATGGTGTATCCATCACCTGGAGCGAAGGGAAGGCGTGGAACCCGCCCCAGCCGGGATTTTCCCGGTGGGAGGAAGCAAAGCAGCCCCGGGAATTGCTCAGGTACCACAGGTGCCTTCCTTTTTCCTTAGGAAACTCTGTTTTCCTTCCACTCCTCCAACCAGCAGCTCGCCAAAAACACCCGGGCTCTGGAATAAACCTCCTGGGAAGCTCCCTAAGAGCGTGAAGTGATCCAAGCTTAACAAATTCCTCACCTGAGAGCTCCTGCTGCCAGGTGGGGAGGGAAAACCGGCTGGGAAATGGGATCACAGCCAGGGAATTGCCTGGATGCACAGCAGCGAGCCTTCCCTAAATTGCTGGCTCCCCAAAAGCTCATGGATGGAGGGGCTGCTCCCCTTGGAATCCGCTCCCTCAGGGTGGGAATCCTCTCATTTGTTTTATTAAACGTTGTGAAAGTCTTGTGGGCTGACGCAGCACCAAGTCCTGAGGGCTTAAAAGATTTAAAGGTTTCCCTGAAATCTGGGATAAAAGGAATTCCTGGGGAGATTTCCACTATCCCAGGTGGCCCCAACCTGGCCTTGGACACTCCCAGGGATCCAGGGGCAGCCACAGCTCCTCTGGGCACCCTGTGCCAGGGCTGTGGAGTTTTGGAGAGACATTTCCCAGGAATTCCTATTTTTTAAGGATATTTTTAATATTCCAACTTAAATTCCCCCAGTCCTTTAGCAGTGAGGCAGAGCTGAGTGTCACAGGCATTAATTAACATTTCTGTTTCAGCTTTCATTGTTAATTACAGGCAAAAGCCACTGCAGGAAATCGCTGTGTCCCACCTCTGGTTTTTAACAGTCTCTTTGGGCTTCTTGTTGGCCGGCAAGGAGAAGGGAATCGAGGAATTGCAAAGGAATCCAGGAATCTGGGTCCATGCAGGGCCTGGTCGGGTGTTTAAGGACTCATTTACCGGGTAAATCTGTGCTAAGAGATAAGAGCATCACCCAGCAATCACAGCAAACGAAAATCAGCCCACAAAGGTTGAACTTCAGGCTGCCTCACTTGGAGAAAGTCATTGTTTCCCTAAAATAAGCAGCCCATCAAAGCGGGAAAGAGCAGGAATAATTCCTGGAAGAGCCTCCACAGCTCTCCCGAGAGTGATCTGTGTGGGCAGCCAGGGAAACGTGGCCCCCTAAATGGGACAATTTAAATGCATAACAAACTCCTCAAGGGGTGTCCCCACATTCCTTCCGTTGACGTGGCTCTCCCAGAAAATCCTGGATAACTCACAGGCCTTGAAAGCAGGGAAGAAATATTGCCCTGCCTGTGTCAGGCTGGGCCACGGCCAGTTCTGCTCCTCAAGGTGGGAGGGATGGCGTGGAAGGAGAAACTCCAATTCACCTTTCCTTCCGCGGGGCCCCTCTCTAAACAAACCTAAAAAAAAAACCCCCAAAACTCTTTCTGCGACCACATCAGCTCCCCCAAAAATAAAGCAACAGCAACCTGCAGTGATGGGGGAAGTGCCAAGTTTGGGAGAGCAGCCGTGAGAGGAAAAGGCACGGATTTCATCTTTTGGGAGGGAATTCCTTGGAGCAGCTCCCGTTGGTTTCGTTGTTTGAGGGCCGCCCGAAATGGAACAATTTGGGTGTCCAGGCTCTCCTGAACACCAGGAGGTTTCAATTGCCCCTGATCAGATTGTCCAAAACCAGACCAGTTTTGCCTGATCCTATTGCCCAGCTTTCCCTGAGGGGTGTAATTAATCTGTCAGGTTAATTAGGCATTTCAGGGCCCCGGTTTTATTTTTTTTTTTTCCCAGTTTTTATGTTGAGGTAACAATTATTTGAGATTTAACAGCACCTCCAAGCATTTGATCACTCCCAACCTTTTCCCACTGGGATTTTGCTCCTCACAGATGCAGGGACTCGGAAAGCCGTGGCTGAAATGCCCAATTTTCTCCTGGAAAATTAGCAAGTAGGCCCTGGCTTTGCTCAGCAGCAAGACTTGAGGTAAATTAACTTTCACTTGGGGTTTTGATGGATGTATAATGAACCCGGCATTGTTCAGCTGGAAATCCCGGAGCAATTTTTCATCCCAAACCTCTCCTGAGCGGCGCCTTTGACAGGTTATTAAGATTTTAGTGTCACTGTGGAAACATTTTTCCAGGCGTCTTGGCTGTGATCAGGAGACGTTCATTGCTCCTTGTCCAGCTGCTGAGCTCCCAAAACAGCTGCATTTAAAAATCCAGCTCTTTTAGGGGTGCACAGGAAATATTTAATAAGGAAATGCTTCATTTTAGAGGTGCACGGGAAGCGTTTAATCCGGGATTTCCAATCCTGGATGCTTCATCCTGATGGCCAAGCAAGGCTTTCCCAGCACTTACTGAAATGGGAGGAGGTTGAGTTATCAATCCCTGGGGAAGGTCAGGCTGCTCGGATAAATCCCCAAATTATGGGGGCAGGGAGAGGCTCATGCAGGGGCTGATCCCACAGCATCCCTCTGCCCAGGGATGCAGGAGTTGGGATGCAGGAGTTGGGATGCAGGAGTTGGGATGCAGGATTTGGGATGCAGGAGTTGGGATGCAGGAGTTGGGATGCAGACGGATGCTGGATATTTGTGTTTCACACGTGTCCATCCAGGTTTTATGGAACAGGAAAACACCCGGACAATGCAATTATGGGTGACTCCATATATGGGAATATTTCTATTAGGATACAGCTACATTTCCCAGTCATTTCCATCACGGTGGATTCCCAAAAACTCGGGTGATTTCCATGTTTTAGGTGGAATTCCACAGGAATTAAATTTAACTCTGGCAGTGATTTAACCAAGGAAATAAACACCACACTGGGACACCTTCCCCATCCCTGGCAGTGTCCAAGGCCAGGCTGGACGGGGCTTGGAGCACCCTGGAACAGTGGAAGGCGTCCCTGCCCATGGGATGAGATGGGATTTAAATCCCTTCCCACCCAAACCATCCTGGGATTCTGGGAAGACACAGGGGGAGCAGAAGATCCGAGGCACTGAGGGTTCACTTTTAGACATCCAAGTTTCCGACGTGGATCGATCTGGAATATCCATCCCTGCAGCCAAACCAGCTCTGGAATTACAAACACAGCTCATTCCCACTGCTGCAGCTGCTCCATGACTGGAGGAGACACTAAAACAAACCTTTCTCAGGGAAAAATGCCAATTATGAAACCCCTATACTCACGTTCCTGGTTAGCCCTAATTAAGTGGAAAAAAAAATCATCAGGTGATGCTAAAAATGACTTCTAATTCAACTTTTTAAAAGGTTTGATTTAATCAGAGTTTAGACTCGCACAAGGCTGAACTTTGATTTGAACATTTTACAAAAAGCCCCTCTTGGAAGAGCCAAACTTTGAGAGTTTGGGACTGAGCTCGGATTCACCCGAATCCAACCTGCCCCAACCTGATTTGTTCCCTCACACTCTAAGCAAGACCTTTCTCCAGCTGTCCCTCTCTTCCTGCTCCTGCTGCTGTAATCAAACATTATTTACTGAGGTTCATGTGTCCCAAAAGAAATCCCATGAGTTTTTAGGACCTTTCCCACCACTGGCATCAACCCTTCCAGCACACAAAGCTCCACTGTATGGCCAAAGGCTGGGAACAAAGGACAGTGGTGCTGGAAAAACCCAAATAAAGCCCTTCAGTGGTGCTGGAAAAACCCAAATAAAGCCCTTCAGTGCTGCTGGAAAATGCATCCATTGACAGCCAGGAGCTCTGACATTCCTTGTGCACGGAGAGAGGAGTCCGTGACAGCCTCTCGTTCCTTTTCCATCATTATCTCATGGTGGGCACGGCCTTTAAAAAATGAAATAATCCTTTTCTTGTGTCAAAGGGCCGGGTTTAAAATAAAAGCATGGAAAAAATAAATCCCAGAGACAAGGACAGCTGAAAGGACGTTGCCACAGAAGGTCTGAGCTCACGCTCCGAGGGAAATTAAGTAGGAATGTTTGGAATTTAAATATCTCCTTGCTGGGAAAAAAATATGTGAATATTCCTGATTTTCCTAAATATTCCGAATATTCTGGCTCATTAAACTCTCCCTGGAAAGCGAGTTAAGGAACTCTGGGATGTTTTTCCAGCGTCGAGTTGGGTTCGGGGGTTTCTGATGATGCCACGAGTTCAGCTCAGATTCGCAGGGAATCAGTGCCTGCACAAAGATTTCTCCAAAGAGGGAGAATCCTTAGGGAAAGGCCACAATCCATGCACAAAGTTGTTCAGTTCCCTTTCTTTTGGGATAAGGAGCAGCAAAGGAGCTGTTCCATCAGAAGGAAATGAAGGAGACCCTGCAGATGGACTTAACAAAGAAGTTTATTGGGATGGAAGGCATGGAATGGGAACTGGGACGTGGAAAAGCCAGACTGGGATTTGCACGTGCAGATTCCAACTCCTCTGAGCCTCACTGTTGTCCTAGAGATGTTTTAGGGCTCGGTCAAAGGTTTGGGGCTTTTTGTTCCCGGAGATGGGAAGGGGCAGACAAATGTCCGGCCCTGCCCTACAGCCACCCATGGAACTCCACCCCACAGAGAGAATTTAGAATTATTTTGGAAGAAAATCCAGGAAATATTTGAGAAACATCAAAATGGGCCCCAAGCGGGCAGGAAGCCACACCAGCATTCCCAGTTTTGGGAAGAGACACCACGACCATCATTTCATGGAATCACGGAGTCCTTAAGATTGGAAAAGACCTCCAAGATCAAGTCCAACCATCAACCCACATTCACCACTAAATAATGTCCTTGAGTGCCACATCCACACATTTTTGGAACACTTCCAGGGACGGTGAATCCAGGAATCCACCACTTCCCTGGGCAACCTATTTTAATTTCTCTACATCCCAAAAAAATACAGCTCTGGACTAAAAACACTACATTTCCCACGGCACCTCCATATTCCCTTTCTGGTTCCTTCGAGGCAGGAAATCTGTCCCTGAAATTTGGCTTCAGGATTTCATATTTAAGTTTGCATCCCAATTTTGCAAAATTAAACACGGGAGACAAAATAAATCCCCGGCACTCTGGGAAGCACAGCAGGTTTTTCCGGGAGAGGGGGAAACAAGCACTGCAGTGTTCATAAATACCACGAATTCAGCACGGGAAATATTATGACATCTTCATCTAATTTACATAATTTACATAAAAATAAAATTACAGGGGACTATTCTATTCCTGCATGCAAAACCTTCTCTTCCTTTCCCTCCCTGAAGGAGATTCTCCTTTTGCTTCTCAGCGGATTTTATCCAATATCTGGGATTTCTGGACACTGCCATAATCAAATCTAACAATAATTTGATTTTCTTCCCAGCTCCTGGGAGCACCAAAGCGATTTTTATTATTCTGAAGATGGTTTGAAAGCATCTTTATTGAAGGCCCGTGAATGTCTTTAAAGCTCTCTCGGTGCCAATGGATCAAGAATCCCCCTGAAATTCCTTGTTATGCCTTGTACCTGAAAAATCCATTTGGAACAGCTTCTCCTGTATTGAATTCCTGTCTGGAGCAGCTGATTTAAGCAGCTGATAGGGGATGGCAGGTGGCCCATTCATTGTGTTATCATTTTATACACTCTGTCCATAAAACCCCCAGGAGAAGGATGGGCTGTCTGTCCGTGAAAAATAATCCACTGGCTGAGGTTTATGGGAACAGCAAAGGAATTTTAAATGCCTTGGCAAAGCCAAAGTGGGACTGGAGCGGCGCTTTCCGAGCTCCACGCCGGGGCTCGGAACGAGAGGAGTTAATGCAATTAAAGCAGCGCCTTAATTAGGAACTGGAAACAAGGGATTCGTCGGGAAAACAGAAGCTCCCAAATTTTCAGGTAACGAAGGGCGTGCGTTATCGGAGCAGCAGGAAATGCCACGTGTGATAAACCACAGGAATATTCCACAGTTCCCCTCTGGCTCTGGTGTTTCCAGACGGGAACTGCTCAGCTCCCAGCGTTTCCCTGCCCTGTCCAAAGCGAGGAGAAATATTTAATTCAGCGTCGGCAAAGAAAGGGCAAAATAAGGTCAAAATGTCAGAAGTCTGAGGGGTGAGGACACAACTGGGGTGAGGTGATCCTGGCACTGATAAATAAAATCTTACTGGAGAGAAGAGCCTGATAAATGGGAAACCCCTCCAAAATTCACTGTTACATGAGAAGGACAGAGATATTTGGGGGAATTTGGGGGGGGGTTCATAAAGGCCGATATTTTAGAGGAAAGGGGGAAAGAGCTCAGAAGTTAAAAAAAAAAAAGGGAAACCCATGTGATGCAATCAAACAAATCACAGAAGTAATGAATAATCCAGAATAAACCCCAAACTCTCACTGCTGGATTTGGATCTCTTAAAGACCTTTGCTAATGGGTGGCTTTGCCAAAAATTATCGGTGTGAGAGATGGGGTTTGGAGAAAATCTGAAGACCTGAGTAACTCCAGTGTGGGAATTTCCATTAAATAATGATTTAATCAGATTTTGTTGAAGACCTGAATAACTCCAGCGTGGGAATCTCCATTAAAACGGGATTTAAGGCGGTGTTTGTTGAAGATCAAAGCTGCCCAACCTTCCTCCCAAAAGCATCACCCATGGTGGGACTCAGCTCCAGGATGGGCAGAGCAGGTGGGACTTGAACCACCACCACCAGGACATTCCTCTGCTGCTCACTTTGGGATCTTTGCTGAAGTTAAATGGCTTTTTTACCCCCAGTGTGCAATTTTCACTCCCCTGAAGAAATTCCCTAAGAAAATGCAGCTTTTTCCTTAAACACATCCCACTGGCAGAAGTGTTCAGCATATTCTCGCCCCTAAAATGTCATTTATGTCTTCCTAATGAACTTTACCTGACCCTAAGAAGTCATTTCACAGGTGGAAAATTGCCTCCAAAACCAGAGTTATTGAAATAGAGTCAGAATCGCCCACAAAACAGAATAGTGATTGTTATTTGCTTAAATTCCGAGCAGTGAAATAGCTCAAATCATATTTATTCCCACAAAAATGTACTTTTTCCGGTGTATTTACTCTGCAAATTCGTTTTCCGTGCAGGAATCAATACTCTGCCCTTTGGGAGGAGATGATCTGGATACATTTAGGAGATCCACTGTTCTGTAATAGACCCCATTAAAGTGCTGCTGCCACTTTTCGGTGGTGAAAGAGCCACTAAAATAATTTAATAGCTCAGGATGGGACAATTTCCATCGGATTTTCCCTCCATCCCAGTAAACTTCCATTAAATGTATTCTATACATCTAATTCCTCCTGGTCTAATCACGACTTTATTGTCCATTACTTCAATTTCTTACATTTTCCCCTCTCTTTTGATCCCTTTGCAATATTCATTCCAGCCAGTGAAGATAATTCCTTGTGGGAAACCTGTGGTCGGAAATCTCCCAGTCTCAAGTAATTCCATGCCGGAGACACAACACCATTCCCACTCTTTCCTTCCCATTCCAAATCCATTCCCATTTCCTGCACTTCTCCAATGTTTGACTCCAGATGGACCTATTGGATCTCTGTCATCGGCAGCACCAAGGAGGGGTGACAAGAAAAGGCCTTGGAATTTTGGATTAAAGATGGGATCTTTTCCAGCCTGAGGAGATCAGGCCACTGTTATCATTCCCAGAGACTGCAAATGCCATCAGCAAAGCTCACTGGACACAGAGTGGAGAATTATGGAATGTTTGGGGATCTCAAAGATCATCCAGTCCCACAAGTTCCACTGTCCCAGGCTGCTCCAAGCCCTGTCCAGCCTGGCCTTGGGCACTGCCAGGGATCCAGGGGCAGCCCCAGCTGCTCTGGGCACCCTGTGCCAGGGCCTCCCCACCCTCCCAGCCAGGAATTCCTTCCCAATATCCCACCTAACCTTGCCCTCTGGAAGTTCCTCAGAGGAAGGAAATTCTGCATTTTCAATGTGCTGTCTCAGGGCCGGAGAGAAACCCCCCAAGAACTTCCTGTGATGGTGCAAATCTGCCCTGCACCCCCTGGCTTAATTAACCATTAAATTCTTCATTAATAAGATTTTCATTTTGGGTCCTGGCTTTGTAACAGGAAGGTGATGCCGTGGGAATAAACAAGATGTTGTAGTTAAACTTAACTTAGAAAAGATTTATGAAGGATTCAGCCAAATTTCCTGAAGTGGGACATAAAATAAACCTATTTTTGAGACCTCTCATCGGTACCCACCAGGGCCATCCCCTTGTGAACCTTCACAGAGCTAAATTAACCCCAGAACTCCCCAAAACTGTTCTCCAGCATCTCAAGCAGCCCAATATTCCCACAGAAACACCACCAGAAATGTCTTATCAGATGTTTTATCATCAGCCAAGATCATTCCTGGGTTGATTTTGCCGCTGCTAAACCACGAATCCACAAATCAAATCGACATCAATAATCACATCAGCACCCAACCTTCAATACAGGTGACAAGAAAAAGAAGGAATTATTGGTGTTCTGCTCCCGCCAGCAGAAAGGATCAAGAGGGCCCTTTTGTATCCCAGCAGTGAAAATCCCATGGGACAATATTTGTAAGAGAGTTGAACCCGGATAATCATTCCGGGTGGTTACGTACACAAATAAACAAGAACTCAACAACTATTTCTCCATAAAAAACCCATATAAAAGACAAATTCCATGTTAGGCCGCAGCGCTGTGAATTCCCTGCTCACATTTAGAGCTGGGATTATCCAAAGCCAATGAAAGAGACTGAAAACAACATTTGTTTCCATGATCCCTTCATTCTGAGCGTTATCTGACAGCCACATCAGCATTAATGTTCCTCCCCAAACCTTCAAATATTTGGTTTCTAATTAAGGCCTTTTCATCCCAGCGCTGGGTTTGTCTCCCTCATCTTTAATTATGTTTCCATCCATCCAAGGTTTGCATTTTTACATGATCCAGACATCACACTGTGAATATTTCTCAGAGGGTTCCCTCTCTGCTGCTCGTGGGTTTGGGAATTCAGGCTTGCAGGGAAGAGGGAATGTTCCCCATATGAACACCCCCCTGCTTGTTAGGTTTTCACTGCCTCCCGTACGTTGATATTCCCTCTCCCTCAACTTCCCGTCGCTCCTGCGGGTGTAAAACACACCTGGGAATGTCACAGACACCGGTGGAAAAATGGGATTCTCCTGCAGGTGGGAGATCTAGGAACACCCAAAGGTGCAGAGAGGTTTTGTGCTATTTTAGAACCAAGCCTTAATAAATCACTGAGAAAAGTCACAGCTCTGAAGGCACCACACGGGGCAGGAATGACAAACTGGGGTTTAGGGGCAGAGGAGTTCAGTCCTGGCTCTTTTCCCCACTGGATATTTCTGTGGCAATGGAGAAAGGCTGGGAAAACAAGAATTCCCCTTTGGAAAAGCACGTTTTGTGTGGTTACACCTCTAGAAAGAGCATTTCTTGGTAGAAAGTCACCTATTGGAGTGACTTGGCTCAAGCAAAAAATGGGAATTTTAGGGAATTGGTTCGTGCCATTCTCAGGAGCATCCCGATGATTTTTAGGAGAGGAAAAGAGGTGCTTTGCCAGGATGGCAGATCGGGAGTGACAGGGCTGGGGAAAGATCCTCACCAAAGGGCAGCGAGCCCCCAGGCCCGGCAGAGGAGCGGGAGAACCGCGCCTCTGTCCGCGGTGCTGAACGCCCGAGCACCGCCCCCGCATCCCGGGGCACTCCCGCTCCTCTCCCGGGCAGCCCAGCAGGGTGGGAACCGGGATAACGCATCCTTCTGGACACGGAACGCTTCCCGAGACCCCGCCTGGAATGCTGCGCCCGCTTTCGGTGTCCCCGCTGTAAGAAGGACTCGGCACTGTTGGAGAAAGTCCGGAACGGGCCACGAAGTTGATAAGGGGACTGGAGAATTCCCCCATGGAGGCAGGCTGGGAAAGCTGGGAATGTCCAGCCTGGAGATAGGAAATTTACGTGGCGACCTCAGAGCACCTTTCAGGATCTGAGTGGGGCTATGAGGGGAGACAAAGAGAAACTCTTCATTTGGAACTGGAGGGACAGGACAAGGGAACGGCTTCCCACTGAAGGAGTGGAAATTAAGATGGACTATTGGGAAGGAATTCCTGGCTGGGAGGGTAGGGAGGGGCTGGGATGGAATTCCAAAAGAAGCTGTGGCTGCCCCTGGATCCCTGGCAGTGTCCAAGGCCAGGTTGGATGGGGCTTGGAGCAGCCTGGGATGCTGGAAGGTGTCCCTGCCCATGGCACGGGGTGGGATGGGATGAGTTTCACAGTCTCTCTGACCCAAACCATTCTCAGATTTCGGAGGAAAAAAGCAGAAACCCATCTGGGAAGGGAAGTTTTGGCACCTTTCTACACAGTAACAAAAATTAAAACATTTACAAGGGGGAACATTATTCCAAATCTGTTTTATGTCTGTCTCCTAATTTTGTAATTTTTTAAGCAGAATTTAATGTACAAAAGGAAAAGGAAAGCAAGTGAAGGCAGCACAGCCACAGCCTGAGTGCTCCTCGTGCCCTACCCTGATCAGTGATCCATAACAGATCCTTTCCAACAGGTAGGAAACGCTTTGTGCTGCACGCACACCAACCTGGCTGTGCTACCAAGCAGCAGCCAACCACGAATTCTCCATTTCCTGTCTCACCCCTCAGGCTCTGACATCCCACCCGTTCCGTCCCTTCTCTCCAGGGGGAAGGCCCGGGGGATCCCCGGATCTGTCCCACAAACACTCGGGGATGGAGCCGTCGCTCTCTCCCCGTGTCAGGGATGATTTATCTGTTGGGAAAGGGAAAGCAGGATCCATTCCCTGGTAAAATTATCTGCCTGAAGGTTCTTGGATTAGGAGGGTAGGAAACGTCCAGGAGCCTTGGGATCAACTACCGAGCACAAATCCGTGTCTTAAAACAGAGCTGGGAGAGTCCCTCTAGGACTGGACAAAGACAGCCAAGTGGCAAGAGAAGGGGACCTGTTCTTGTGTCAGGTGGGATGTTCCCAACACGGGAATTCTGGGGGAAATCAGGAGGCTCCAGTCCAAGTAGGAGCCGTGCAGCTCAGACAGTTTGGCCTCCCTTTTCCAAAGAAAATCAATTTATCGCAAAGACGAGATGAAACCTCCATGTGAATGTTCACGGGTCTTTGTCCTCCTAAATTTACCTTCAAAATACCGGCCAGAGAAATTCTGGATTTTATCAGCTCATGAAATATTTTGGGGTTCCCTTCATCCTCTCCGGGTGTGAATTTCTGATTAACATTCCACTTTATTCCTTCCCCGCCTCTGACAGGGGACTTTCAGTGTTTTGCATTGTGCCCTGTTTTATTTTGGGCCTGTTTCATGTCCCAGCCATCAGGGGGATTCCCTGTTTTTCCAAGGGTTGTAAACAGGCTAAGCCCCAGGGAGGTGTGAGGAAATATTCCCCTTTTCCTTTGCATTAAGTAAAAAGCGGAAGTGAGAAGAGCGAGGCCATCGCTTAACACAAATCCCAATCCCAGTGTCCAAGCTTCATCTTCCCACAAATACAGAACTCCCAGGTGCCCTTGTTGAACTCCCAAACATCCCAAAAGTGTCGTTTTCCAAACCAGATTAGTGCTGGAGAAGCTCTGGAGCACCCGGGAGTGTCCCTGCGCAGGGCACGAGGGACCTCTGGTGGAAGCTGATTCCAGTGGCAGATAAACATTTCCATCCCATTTATTCCTGTAATTAAAGGAGCCAAACCCCTTTAATCCATGAAACTTCGGTGTCCCACCCGATATTCCAGCCTAGTTTATCCTCCTGCTCTCCAGCTCCCAGCTAAAAATAAACCGCTGCCCTCAGGGATATTGTGTTGAATTCTGTCAGGCATCACATCCCAAAATAAACCTGCTGGGAACGGCTTCACTTTGAGCCTGGATCCTCATTTGGATCAACACGGAAAAGAGTCAAATTATCCCCAGAATTCCAAGATCCGAGCTTTTAGCATGGAAAAGCTCTGTTGGATCACTGCCCTGGGCTTTACAAGAAGAAAATCGCTCCAGCTTTGCAGCTCAGGGCGGAATTAAACTCATTCAGCTGGAAGAGCACCACTACCAACGATTCCCGAATTTTTGTGGGGATTCAGAAGCCACCAAATGCTGTCCCGTGAGTGGCAACAGCCACTGACAGCGAGGATCCGACCAACCTGTTCCCTCCTCAGGAGCAGGGGAGTTCCTCCTGCACCACACACCACAGCAATTCCCGCTCCTGGAATTCCTGGATTATTCCATGCACTCCAGTCTGTAATTCCCTCGAATCTTGTCTTCTGTCACAAAGTTGAAACCAACGTTTCCAGGCTCTGTGTTTATTTATCCACCTAAAAATCCCAGTTCAGAGGCAGGCACAGAGTTGTTTGTGTTCCAAAAATGGGATCTGCATTAGGGGTTTATTTAGGGTCACCCTAAAAAGAGATGCAGCCTCCAGCCACTGGTCAGGGTGGAATATTTATTCCAAAATCACATTTCATTTTGAACCCCTAAATCAACTTCTCAATGTCTCTTTTAGCAAGTATGAAAATCAACCAACCAACAAAAACCCCAACAAAACAAAACCAAAAATCAACCAAGAAATCACATTCGTTTGCTGGAAAAGCACCACAATTTGGGGTTTTTTGGGAACACAGCATCCCAAACGCACAGAACACACACAAGACCTCTTGGAAGCACCTTTTTTCCAGCAAGAGCACCTCCAAAACCTGCTGAAATCCAGGGCCAACCCCCCCAGTGACACATCCTGATGAGCCTGCAAGAGGCACCTCTGCCCGGAGGTCATTTCAGACACCTAAAAATCCCTTTTTTAACCCATTATCAACCCACTGAACCCACAACTGAGCTTTCACCTACCCCAGATCCCAGAAAGGAAGCCAAGAAAGGAGAAAGGAGGGGCTCCAGCCAGACTCACGGGGGTGCTGCTGCCGGAGAAGGTGTTCATGCTGACGGACCTGCTCATCTTGCCCGAGGCCGGAGATGTTGGGGACCTTGGGGACGTCGGGGACAGGCTGCACTTGTCCTGCAGCTCTGGGGGTGGGGACAGGTCCTGGTGCTGCAGGTGCTCCCGCCACGCTCGCTGGATGCTGGGGGAACAAAGGATTTCAGTGCAGGTCCCCGGAGGTTCCCATTCTTCGCTTTCCTGTCTGGGTAAGGATCCCACAGAACCTCCTCTGTAGGGTTTGTGTAAGGCACTGCTGGGGTGATTGGGGGTGTTGGTGAAGGAGGATCAGGGAATCCTGGAGTGGTTTGGGTTGGGAAGGACCTTGAGGATTATCCAGTTCCAAACTCCTTCCACGTTACTCAGAGTCCAACCCAGTCCCAGAACCTACGGAAGTGACTCTGGTTTGAGACCGATTTTGCACCCTTCAATCAAAATAAAAATACACTTTTGTCCACTTAGAAAAATTCACAACCCTCAAGGTTTGATATTTATAGCATATTCTGGATTATAGTCAGGTGCAGCTGGAAGTGAAGAGCCAGAGCAATGTCATGGAATTATGGAATACCAGAATGGTTTGGGTTGGAAAGAACTTTGTGGATCATCCTGTGCCATGGGCAGGGACAGCTCCACCAGACCCAGAGTCCAACCCTATCCCAAAACCTATGGGAGTGATTTTGATTTGAGACGAATTGTACATGGTGCAATCAAAATAAAAATATCCTTTTGTCCATTTAAAGGAAGCCACCATCCTCAACATTTTATATTTATAGCACATTCCAGGTTATAATTCAGCTACAACTGGAATTTGAGAGCCAGACCAATATTGTGGAATTATTCAATCCCAGAATGGTTTAGGGTGGAAAATATCATCTCATTCCATCCATGGCAGGGACACTTCCACTGTCCCAGGCTGCTCCAAGCCCCTTCCAGCCTGGCCTTGGGCACTGCCAGGGATCCAGGGGCAGCCACAGCTGCTCTGGGAAATCCATTCCAGGGCCTCCCCACCCTCCCAGCCAGGAATTCCTTCCCAATATCCCACCCAGCCCTGCCCTCTGGCAGGGGGAAGCCATTCCCTGTGCCCTGTCCCTCCAGCCCTTGCCCCCCGTCCCTCTCCAGCTCTCCTGGAGCCCCTTTAGGCCCTGGAAGGCCACAATTCAGTCACCTTGGAGCCTTCTCCTTTTCCAGGCTGAACAATCCCAATTTCCTCAGCTCCATGTGCTTAAACATAGAGAACTCAATTAATTTGCTAATTGGAAGCTCTTTTATCCAGCCACACAGAACTCCAGGGTGGATCCAGTGAGGATCCTGCAGCTCAGCCAACTGGACACCCTCAGCTGCATTGCAAGGCAGACCCAACACTTCTCTTCACTCACATTTTCACTTTGGATTCCAAGGGCTGGAGGTTGAGGGGATATTCCTGGATATTATTTTCTTCATCCATGGCAAGCTGATGGCTACGGGGAAGAAAAGGGAATGAGTTTGCCGTGTCCCAGCCTGGCATTCCTGCAATCCTGTGAATTAATCCCAGAATCGGGACAAGAACAAACAAGAGCTGCTGATCACAAGGAGTTGCTGCTTTTCGAGAAGTTGTCTGGACTTCTGCCCAACTCCACCCCAAAAACAAGGGAATTTGGATCCAGTTTTCCAGAGGGAACCTGCCTGGATCCCTGTTTTAACCTCCCAGCTGCCACAGCTCCAGGGGCAGGCCCAGCCAGCAAAGGAGCTGCTGCAGACAGAAGAAAACCCCACTGGCAAATCTAACAGATACTCCTGCAGAATTAACTTCCATCCCTGTGGCCAGGCTGGAAAAGCTGGAGAGGGAAATGGAAAGAACAATGGGAATGCTGGCAGCAAAGGAGGTGCAGCAGCAAAAGCCACGAGGTGGGTGAGGAACGAATTCTTTGTGATAAATGATGGCCGAGGAGCTGCTGCTGTGAACTGAGCCCTTGGAGAAGGCAAAGTGAGAACGCTGGAATTCCCAAATCCAACATCTGGGAATACTGCCTGGGATGGGAGCAGCAGCAGGGATGGAATGGCAGCTCCTGGCAGGGAAATTTGGGAAAGCAGACCCCAGCCTGCGGAGTTATTTTGAGACTTTACTGGGCACTCGATGACATCATTGTCAGAATTCTCCTCCTGTAACTAAAACCAGGAACTGTTTGTGGGAGAAAGGCAAAATTGGGAATATTGTCCGTGACAAAGAGGATCCCTCAGCACAGGTTTCGCTCCTTAGAAAATCCATTTCACTTTCTCACGGGTGAGGCACTTTGGAGAAGGCCCATTTACCTTTGGAGCGAGCCTTTGCCATCATTGACCTGTTCCAGGGTGTGCTGGAGCCTCCTGAGCTCTTCCTGCAAGGAGAGAGAAAAAACATCTCATGATTTTTATGGGAAGCCCTTGGATGACCCTGGAGATTCCTTCTCAGCCTCCAGACAAAACAGGTTTTGGGTCAGCCCCGAAACAAAACAATCCATTGGGTGCCACCTATGAGATTTTAGACTTAGAAATCCGAAATAAATAGTCATTTATTGATGAAGTCAGTTATGATAAAAGTCAATGTTTTATTGATAATCCAGCTTGGAAGGCTTGGAAGGAAATGTCAGAGCTACAAAAATAATGCACAGAGTAAAAGAAGGAAGTTTTCTTTCCCATCCTGGCTGTGTTTGATTTTGGATACGGTTTTGGGAAGAGCACCAGCTCTTCCAGAGACTTTTTCCTGCAATCAAAACCCGTTCTGGCTCTTAATTAAGAGGTTTCCAGCCTGCAGCAGCTCCTGCTTGAGCAGCAGAGGTGGCACCAGCCTAATGTGGCAGATGTGGAGTGGGAATCCCCACATCCTTGGTAATTCCAGGGAAAAATCCGCCCCCGATGTTCAGCACGGGGATTTGGCTTAAAAAACGGAATTTCGTCAGGGAGGCAGAGGTTTGTCATTCCAAAGGGAGGGACTGAGGAGAACCCGGCTGTGGGGAGTGCAGTTCCAGGCTGAGATTTCCATCCCCTCCCAGATCCCACTGGGCTCGCTGGGACTCACACTCCTCAAGAACTGGGGGAGCCAGCCCTGAACCCTGCGAAGCTCATCCCTGTGCTGGGATGGAGGGACATCTGCTCCCCGGAACTGGGGTGGGAATCAAGGCTGGGGTTCGTCCATCAGCTGCTCCACGATGAAGGAGAAGATGAGAAACCATGGAAAACAAGGATGTTACTCCTGGCTTTTAGCTCACGAGGTTGGGATCGAACGGAAAAGCATTTCCTCACTGAGAGAGAGGAACGAGGACAATTTAATTGACATCCCATCTGCCTTCCAAACAGCATTCCCAGGAAGGCAAGAACATTCCCAAGGCAAAACAGAGACATTTCCATCTTGTGTTTTTTACCCAGCTTGAGGGTGAATGAGGGTTTTGTCTCCTGCAAATTCCAGGAGCACAGCACAGCAGCCCCACCTCCTGCTTCCCACCTGAAAAAATGCCCACATTTTGTGAAACAAAGACATTTCAGGCGGCACTTTTTAAATCCTGTCCAGGATTCTGCCCTGCTTGACCCACCAAGATCCTGGCTGGTGGTTGAGGCACCTCCAACCCTGCTTTCACTTCCTCCCAGCCTCCAAAGGACTGTCGCTGTAAAATATGTCATTTATGTACGAAATGATGCCAATTTAGACGTTTCCCCACTCTCTGCCCCTCTGGTCCCCTTTCAGCCCCATTTTGGGGTCACACAGAGCTTCTCCAGCCCTGGCTGGGATTTTGGGGCTGGGCTGCTCCCACTGGAAATGATCCAGTCGGGAAATCTCACTATATTTTCGCCTTCTTTTTTTGGTTGTCTGCTGCAAGGAACATCCTCTCCCGGCACATTAAACCCGAGCCACTCCCAGAATTGCTCTCTTTGAGGCACGGTCAGCGCAGAGATGACCACACAACCTCTCCTCCCACGCTGTCCCCCTGGCCGTTTCCCCAGCCCCCTCCAGAGTCGGGTACAGTAATTCAGAACGTGGAAACAATTTGCACTTGACTTTATCCACAGCTCAGGGTGCCAAGGCTGCCTGGCTTCCACGAATCACTGCTGGTGTTTGACATCGTTTCCTATTAACCCCGGGGTGAGGACTGAGCAGAGAACAAAAAAGCAAAAGCCAGAATTGGTTGTGGCGTTTTGTGACTATTCCGAATTCAACATCAGTGGGCAGCGCCTCTGGAAGCTGGGATAAGAGGGATAAAAGGGATGAGAGGGATGAGAGGGATGAGAGGCAGCTCTGGAAGGGGCACGGCAGCGTTTGCATCACTGGGAAGAGGAGGAGACAGGAAATCGATCCTAATTCCAGCTGGGCGTCATTAACCGGGGAGCATCGATCCGTGCTGCCCGCAGCGGGATTCACGGAGCTGCCCGTGGTGCTGCGCCCATGGAAAAGGGCTTGGATACTGCGGGGGCACCGGGAGGGGACAGGGACAGCCAGGAGGGTGCTGTGCCACCCCCAGCTCCGCATCCCGCCCGCAGAGACCCAGCTGCGACCTGCAGGGAGTGAAACTGGAAGGGATCCACGCTCCTGCTGGAATGCAGGATGAGTTTCGGTGCCTCTCTGAGCCCGGATAGGACACAAACATAGTGGGAAACGTCCTGGGCTTTTCTTTTCCCTCCTCCAGCTGGATACAGACATGGACAGGGATTGGGCAGCCCCAGACACAGATACACTGAGGGGAAAATACCCAGGAAAGCTTCAGAAGTGCACTGAGAGCCACCCAAAGCGTCTTTTTCATGCTCGTTCCATTTATCCATTAATTATTCTTCAGCCTGAGCATACCCAGCATCCTGGGCCTTGTTAATTTCACATTTCTCCATTTTTAATTGCTGTAATTGCACGGCATGCCGGAGCCTGGATTACTTTGGAGAGGAACACAAGGACATGGTAACGCAGGCAGGGTGAATTCCAGCAGGGCAGGGAGGGGAAATCTCTCACGACAGATCCATTTCTGAATTCCCATGGGAGGGGTTTTCCCCAGAAAAAGCAGGAAACTCTTGTTATAGCTCCTGAGCCTGTTAATTCCAGTGACAACGACAGAGGAGTGTTTGAAAATGGAGAGGAAATCTATTAATCCAATTTTCAGCTTTCCAGCAGGGGGGACCATCTGTAATTTTCACAAAAGAGGGAGCAACTAGTTAGGGAATCAGAAAGTTCCTGTAAAAAATAACAATCCCATCTACAAGCAAATATTATTTCTCTCTTATTTTCTACACTCTTCAAAGCCCTGTTTAGGCCAAGGGTTGTGGGTTTGGAATATAAACAAAGGAATTGCTTTTGGGAAAGGGTGTGGGAGTATCTGCCACGCTGCACTGTCCCCAAAGCCACCAATGTCACAGCAAGGGCCTTTCCTTGGATAAACCTCTGGGATTTAATGCCAGGTCCTCCAACACTCCTGGGAATGCCCACGCCTGGGCAGGACAGGCATTCCAGTGCCATGGAGGGGAGGCAGAGGCATCCATGGGCTCCAGGTGATGAGTGAGAGTGGGAATGTGTGGGTTGGGCTACCAAGGAGGATGGGCCCAGCCTGGCCTGGCCTTTCCACACCAGTTTATCCTTGGCCACAGCAGCCAGGGAGGTTGGATGGGGCTTGGAGCAGCCTGGAATAGTGGGAGGTGTCCCTGCCCATGGGACTGGATGGGCTTTAAGCTCCTTCTGATCCGAATTCCTGCGTGTGTCCCTCAGTGACCAGGTGGGGATCGGTCACTGAGGGGACTCAGTGATCCTGGAGGGCTTTTCCAGCCCCAGTGATCCTGGGATTCTGGGTACGAGCACGAATCACAGCTCTGGAAAGGAACAAATCCCTGCCAAGCTTTCCAGGTGAAGCGAGCACAGATGGAGAGGGGGAGGCTCCAGAGCTCCCGAGGAGCAAAATCTCCACTCCCAGATGCTGCCATGGCTCCCAAGATGTTTGTAATTGTGGGAGTTGCTTGGCAACCGCATCCCGTGTGGGCAGCGCTGCTTCCACCTGGAGCAGGGAAACACCGGGGTGGCTCCTCA
>VZRQ01003117.1:837936-849412 GCA_013397975.1 Machaerirhynchus nigripectus | reverse complement strand
AACATGGGGATGGCTCCTCAAGAACATTGGGATGGCTCCTCACAAACATTGGGATGGATCCTCACCAACAAACTCCCGAATGGCTCCTCACCAACAAACATCGGGATGGCTCCACCCGAACACCGGGATGGCTCCTGCTTCAGCTGCCACTCCAAACTTGCTTGGGTCTAGTTGTGTTAAATAGGATTGGGAAAACAGATCCAGGATTGGGAAAACAGATCCAGGACTGGGATGAACTTCAGGGTGTGCTCCAAGGCTTCCTTGGTGTTCCATGCCCCACCAGCCTCCAAGGTGAGCAGCATCTCCACATCCCATGGGCGCTGGGGGCCGTCTCATGCTGTGGAATTCCAGACTGGTTTGGTGGGAAGGACCTCAAATCCCATCCCATTCCATCCCCTGCCGCTTCCCCAGACTGGGGTGCTCCTGTTAATCTGATGCAGGCATTGGGATGCACGAGAGCCTTCAATCAACACAGGGCTGAAATAATGAACCCTTTTCCCTTGGAGGTCGCACTCCGAAGTCAAGGCAGAACCACAGCATCATTCCCAAGCTTTCTCAGCTCCTCAGTCACCCCATTCCCATTCCCATTCCCACAGCTGCCTCATGCTGGGCATCGAGCACAGGGCAGGTTCTGAGTGTTTGACTGACAGAATCCCCCAGCAGGGCCTCGGGACAAAGGGCATCCCAGGAAAACCCAAAATGCAAAGAGAAGAAAGAGCAGGGGAAACCCTGAGATGGAGCCCGGCCACATTCGGTGTGGGAAAGCAAAGAGCTGCACTCGGTATGAATAATGCAAAAACAACCTCAGACAAATGATCCTGGGTCTAGAAGGAAATGGGAAAACCTCTGGAGGCTGCAGCTTTTTTTATTCCTGCCTGGTTCCTGCCGAATGCTGTTTTCTCTGGGGTTATTTTTTACTCTTTTAAAACAAAAAATAATACATATATATATGGATATCTAAACAGTCAGCTCGGATGTTCAGAGAATACAGCGGACCCCAGAGAAATCCTTTCATTCCATACTCATCTCTGGCTGGTAAATTATTCATGAGCAGGGATCACGTGACGGGGGAGAAATTAAAAATTGGCAAATTAGTTTTCATTTGTTGACGTTAATTATTCAGTGTTCTTCCCTTTTATTGGAGGAAACACGGAGGGGGACCGGTCTTGTTCTGACACTCCGAGTTTGCTCCCCAGACAAGTCCCAGGTTAGCACTGCTGGGGCTGCTTCTGTGGAAAATCCATGGCAATGTGACCCCAGCGCTGGGATGGCAGGGCAGAGCTGCATTTCTCAATTCCAGATAAACTTCGGGATATTTCTCAACAGCACTTTGGAGGAAAAATAGATTGGTGGGGCTTTATTTCCAGATATCACCCCAGCCACGGCATTAATGGGGATCCCGTTAATTAATCTCCCTGAGCTCAGCCACAAACACCCAAAATTCCCCTCAGCCTCAAGGGAGTTCAGCTGATAAGGAAATCTCCCGATGTTTAATGGGCAGTGGAAACAGAATTGTCTCCGGAGCAATCTGGTTTGGATTTTGCAGAGTCGCTGCTCTGAAGAACGAGAGGCAGGAGAAGTTAATCAGACTGAAGGGGAGCTTTGCTTCCCAAACCTCCAGCTCTCCCTAATCCCACTCCTCAGCTCGCAGGAGCTGCCAGGAGAACTCGTTCCACACCTCATCCAATTTTTCTTCCTTCTGATTTCGGTGGCTGCTCCATCCTGAAAAGCTGGAAAAGCTTCGATTCCCCCCGGGCAGCCACACAACTCCCAGCCTCAACTCTCATTTTTCTGGAATACTCTCCGAGTGAAACCTGCCACGGGGCCACTCATTTATATGGATATGTATAAAATAATAATAAACTAATGATTCAAACCCCACCTGGCTTTGTGGGAGTCCCCATTCTGACCAAAATAAACCTATTTTAAGTTTTTTATCAAGTTCCTGAGAGAGAAAACTGCTCTTGCTGCTGCTCAGCTGAGAGCCTGAGAGCAAATAACCCCCACAGAGCCTTCCCAGGGAAGCTGGATTCTTCAGTCACGGAGCCAAAATCCTGCTCCCTGGAATTTCCTTGCTGGGAAATGTGCAGGTGACTGCAGGACCTGCGGCATCCTCAGTTGATTCGGTCAGGTCAGGTCAGCTCATCGTGAACTGAACGGAACAGGATCGGCTGGGCTGGAGTTGTTCCTTCTGCCCTCCCTGGCCAAGGTTTTTGGTGCATCCTTCCCGAGGGAAGGGGCCTTTCCACAGTCCCAGCTTCCTGCAGGCACACATCCCCCCAGCACTGCGCAGGCAGGTCCCCCAGGACAGGAAATGAGAGGTCTCCACTCCCAGACACCACAAGATCAGATAAAAACCCAAATCAAATCCCAGCGTTCCCAAAAAAAGCCGGGACAATGAAAGGAGGCGCTGGCCTCAGGAGCGGGGTGGAACTACCTCGAGTTTAAGGGTAGGATCAGCAGGGCTGGGTCTTACTTAGGTCTAATAGAAAATAATGGCTGAGTCTTGCTCTGGAGCTCCATATCCATCTGTTGTGGTCACAGAATAGAATCCCAGGATCACTGAGGTTGGGAGAGACCTCCGGGACCATCGAGTCCAACCTGTGACCGATCCCCACCTTGTCCCCAGCCCAGAGCACTGAGTGCCACCTCCAGGTGTTCCTTCGGCTCCAAACCTCCCTGGAAGATCCTTCCAATGTTTAACCACCTCTTCCATGGAGAAATTCCTGCTGATGTCCAACCTGAACCTCCCCTGGCACAGCTTGAGGTCATCCCCTCTCTTCCTGTTCCTGGGAGAAGATTCCAATCCCAACCTGGCTGCCCCCTCCTGTCAGGGAGTTGTGCAGAGCCACAAGGTCCCCCCTGATCCCCCTTTTCTCCAGGCTGAGCCCCTTTCCCACCTGCTCCTCCCAGGATTTGCCCTCCAGACCCTTCCCCAGCTTTGATGCCCTTCCAGGACCTGTCCCCACACTAAACCAAAATGCTGCATCATTATTCAGGGTCAAAGAGCCCCCAAATGTGATGGGAACCCCCCTTCCCTCACTGCTCTCCTGCAGTCTCTGCCATGAAGGAGCCTCTGATTCGGGTTTCCGAGACCAAAACTGAATTCAAGTGGAAGAGGGAGCAACAGCAAAGCCCTTCCTTTGGAATGCCTGGATCCTCGCTCCATCCCGGGGGCAGGAAGGACAGAAACCCAGTTCACCGGAGCTTTGAACTTCCCTGTCACCCAAAAGCAAGGCAGAGCCCTTGGGCTCCCTCTCCCACGGCAGAGTCTCGCTGATTAAATCTCTTCTTGTCCAGCTGCTTTTAGAACACCTTTAATTTCCCAAGTTCACCGTGACACCACGGACCTCCCCCGGCCGAGCCTGCGAGTGACACATCCCATTTTCCCGGGTTTGAGGCTGCAGGAATGTCAGGAACACCCCTGGAACAGCACACCACCAGCAGTGCCGGGCTGCACCGAGGTCACGGGAGCGAACTTCATCCACCGAAAAGCCTCGGAAAAGGTCAAACGGGCACGAGGAGCCGCATCCCTGTGGATTCTGTGCGTGTGGAGGGGCGAGGGGGAGCTGGAAGGAAACGTTCTGGAAATGTTACGTTGGAGATGCGGCTGCGGCGCTGGGCTCGGAGCTCCGGCAGCTGCGGCGTTCGCGGCAGGGATCTGTCACCGCGGGGAGCTCGGGCTCCGAGAAATACAAACGCTGGTGCTTGGTGCTCCCCTGCTCCCGCTGTCGGGGGCTGCTGGAGCTGGGAAAGGTCAGATCACGGCTCCCACAGGAGAGGCTTTCCAGGGAATTCAGCTCTGGCCGTGGGAAGGAAAGGTCGGGGGGTGATGCTCTGTGATTTCTGCGAGCCAGGCAGCGCTCAGGGTTGGAAATGATGCGGAGACGCGTTGGCTGCCGGGGGGTTTGGGTGTGGGGGAGGAATTCCAGCCCTTCCGTCGCCGTGCCGGGCTCTCCGCTGGGACACGGGGCTGTGGGATGGGGGAATTTGAAGCATCTCATTCTCAACCCTACATAAAGCATCTCCATCTCCTGTGGAAAGCTTTCCAGGCCACATCTCCTCTCTCAGCTCCTGCCTTTCCTTGCTGATCCCTGCCCACCTCCAGCTCGGGAAGTGCCACCCTTCCCTTGGGCTCCTCCTTTCCCCCCTAACCCGCATTTTATCTCTCTTGGATAACAGGGAATTCTTCCAGCTCCAAAGCGGCTTTAAATAATTATTTTATCCCTGCTATGTTATTCTGGCTCCTGTGGAACAGCAGCTTTGCCACGGGACCGGAGCAGGGGAATCAATTTTCCGGGAGCAGCTTGTTTGCATTCCATCAGCTCTCCTCCCTTCCCAGTGATCCCCCGTCCCTCGCCTTGCCCCGACAGATTTTTGCACGCAGAACTTTTTCCAGATGGCAGATCCGGTGCAGACAGCAATTTGCATAATTTAAGTCTGCTTCCTGGCATAAATTACAGCACAACACACGACGGGCTTTGATTTCCAGCTCCTCACAGCCCTGGCCGGGCAGTGCCCGGGAATTACGGGTGTCTCTGGAAAACCCAGGCTCAGCCACGGCGCAGGGCAGGGGGAAGGGCTGAAATCAGAACTATTTCCTCGTGGGAATAATAATTCCCTGGGGAACGTGCCCCAAATGTGCGGAATACAGCAGCATTCCTGTATTCCAGGGAACTCCAGCAGCTCAGCAGCTGCTCCAGAGTGAGAAGGTCAAGGAGAGCTCCGGGTGACACAGCTGGGATTTCCCACAAGGAAAACAACTTGGGGGTGTCCCAAGAGGGCTGAATGGGGCACAGGCTTAGTGCATCTCTTTTTCCCAACCTCCCAGTGCCCAGAAGCCGGGCTGAGAGTGGGAATCACCTCTCTGGGATTCATAGCACACAGTGATCCCAAACGTGCGTGGTCACTCGGGATGCAAGCCCTCCAAACAGGAGCCTCCTGCCAAACACGAGTTATTCCCCTTCCAGAGGCTCCAGTTTACACCAAACACAAGTTTCTGCCCCCAAAGACACCCGGGAACAACTGAGAGATGAAATGTGCTGGCAAACACAGAATGCAAACGGATCCCTCCCGCAGAGAGCCCCGGAACAGAAGCCTGAATCCCAAAATAATCCCACTAAAACACAAACATTCCCCACATCTCGCCTCACTTCCAGCAGCTTGGTGGCACGGCGGAGCCGTTCCCACCCTTGGCACGGGCACAGCACCGGGGCTGGCCAAGGCTGGGCATTCCTTTGGTCATTTGGCACCGGGAGAGGCACAAGGGACCCCAACCCTACAGCCCGCAGCCATCTGCGAGGCTGCAAACAGCCCTAACCTCCCAAAGAGCTGGCTTTGGCTGTCAGCACTCGGGGCAAGCCGATGTCCCCAAACATTTCTGCCTCTCCACGTCTCAATTAATGCCTTTTCACCTCTGCACCAAAGCGCTCGCAGCCTGCTCTCCCCGTTAGAGGAGCGTTAGCTCTGCCACGGGTTTGGGCTCCCCGAGCCCCGTTTCCACTGCCACAACTCGTGTTCAGGAATGCCAGGTGCTAAATTCCTGCATTCTGATATTTGTGGGGTTGTGACAGACCCCACAAGTCTGAGGCCACTTCATGCCCAGGCAGGGAGCACATCCATCCCCTCAATCCCGTGGAATTCCCCACAATTAAGGCCGTATTTTCAAATCAAATTTGCCCTGGAATATTCAAAGGCTGCTCCCGGAGCAATTCCTTCTCCCAGCCCAGTGTGGATGTCTTTGCTCTGTCCCGATGGTGAATTCCCATCCGCTCTCTGCCAGGGAAAAATCCCAGAGGCTCCTCGGTGGGAATCACATCCATCACCCTCTGCTCCACTTTTGATCACAACGCTCAGGACCCTTCCTTCAAATCCTCAACCCGAGGAGAAAGGAGCTTTTCATTCACACAACACCACGAAATTCCCTGCCCCAAAAGGAAAGTAAATAATCATCCAAACCAGTAAAAATTGCCAAATTTTCATGGGCCAAAAGGCTCTGGAAGGCTCAGACAAAAAACCAGGGTTGCTAAGGAAGTGTTTAAATCTGAATTTATAGAAAACGCAAAAGATTTGGGGGTTTTAAATGCTGGTAGTGAATATATATTTAACATTTTAAAATACATTTCCTTTTTTTTTTAAATGTAAGGATAAAATAATTTAAATATATGTAGTAATATAGACATCCATTTGCTGCTGTTTCCCGGACTGAGGGAGAGATTCCCTCGCTCTCCCTTTTCCCGTGGAAGGGGAGTTTGCCCCAAGTCACAGGCACTTTAGGATGAGTTGTGTTTTGTGCCCACACTGAGTTATAAGGATCATTTTCCATCGGCAGCTGCAAATGGATAATTCAGGCTCGTTTTGCTGGGATATGGCGCAGTTTGAACACTTTGGCTTGATTTTCGTTTCACCCAGTTTGGGTCTTTATTTTCAGGCCGACCCCGGTTTTGGGAGAACTTTGGGGTGAGGAGTCTGACACAAATCAGCTGCTGAAACGCTGGCCTAAAATACCTGAGAGGGGCTTACACAGACACCTTCCCCCCTGTAGGCTGAGCTCAAACCCCACCAGCATTCCCAGATTCCCTTGGCACCTCTCCCTCTGCAAGAGGACATTTTCCATCAGGGCTCCGATCGATGACCACCACAGCAACGACACTGTCCGATGGAAAATTCCCATCAGGCCTCATCGGATTCCTCATGGAAACAGGGAAAGGGATGGGATAAAAGCTTGGGAATGTTTTGTGGAGAGGGAAAACAAGACGGGAGAGGATTTAAAATCACCCTGAAATGCAGGCACCTGGAAAAACAGAACGCCCCACGCTTCCCATTCATGCAGCTATCAGCACTTAAAAACCACTTTAAATACTTGATAATTGAAGGGATTTAAAGGATTAATAGGAGATTAATTAAGAAAAGACCCTCGTCTGTGTCTTTCTGGAAGCAGCCGCTCCACGTTGTTTTCAAAGGCACCAAGCTGAGCCTTGTCCAGCTGCTTTTTAATACATGGAAATAATTTTGTCCCTGTTTTTAATAGAGGGAGAGAATTCCAGGGGTCAAAGGGTGGCTGAGCCATCCATGGCATGGAACCGACCTCCCTGCCTGGATATTGGGATGTGGACGTGCAGCCTTCAGGAATCAAATGAGCCAAACTTGGGCGGGGTGGCAAAAGGAAGAAGGAGCTCAGCCTCCCCCCCTGTGCCCCGGGAATGGATGGGGAGAAATCCGTGCCAGGGAATCTGAGGAAAGGCTGCAGGAGGTGGGGACAGGCCCTGATTGGCTTCACGCTGATCCAGGATAGACAAGGTGCTCTTAATTAACACACCCGAGCCAGGACTCGTTGTCAGGGATCGAGGCAGGGTAGGATTTGTGGAACTGGAGGGGGAAAAGGTCGTTCCAAAAGGATTTCCCTCATTCCCAATCATTCTCAGAGCGAGCAGAGCTGTAAAATGTAGGGAAAAAACCAGCTCAGAATCCTGCAAGGACTGAACTTCCCGGGAGGAAACGAGCTCAGAGGGCCCCAACACGTGGAATTTCTCCTTCCCGTGCTGTTTGCTGGGTGGGGAGGGTGCAGGAGCTCAGCAGAGTCAGGGGTTTGTGCTGCTGGGAATTGTAACGATACCGCAAAGTGCTCAGGAAAAGAATTCCAGATAATTCCATGAGGTGCCTGGCAGCCTCTCCAAGAGGAGGAAACTGGGGAGCGCTCGCTCCAAACGTTTTTGGTTGAAGGAGCCTCCTTATTTTTGGGTATTTCAGTGCAGATTGGGCGTGGTGGGGGGGTAACACCAATCTCCACATCCTGCTGGCTCAGGGAGGATCAGATCCAACATTCCCGCTGCTGGGCAGGAATTATCGGGAAAGTTTCCCGTGTTCTCCTGGCTCATTGTCCCAGTTCCCTGCCAGAAGGGCTGCCCAGCATTGCTGATGCTGAACTTGCATTTAACAGTCCTGTTAAACACCCACATTTTACGGGGGTTTTAAACACTTCCCATTTAACAGCCCCACTGAAACACCTCGCTGGGGTCCAGAAAGGACTCCAGGTTTTACCAGGAATTTCTTTGGCCACAGAATGGGAACAGAGATTTTTTTTTTAAATTATATAAAAAAAAGAAGGAATCCAGTCCCTAATCCAAAATGTGCTGGAGTCATTTGGGCACAGAGCTTGGCACAGCTTTTTTTCAGGGCTCGAGGAGTAGAATTCCCTTTGGCTCCCTGGAGGGGTTATTTTGCATCCAAATAACTGTAAAGAACCATTTCCCATTAAAAAAAGCCCCCCCAACAGGAAAAATTCCCTGTATTCAGCATAACCACATTTAGCATCTTATTTATCACATCTCTGCCTGCCCCAAGAAATAATTCCAGGTAATTCCCTTCCTTGAAAGCTGGAGTTTCACGTGGGGGAGTGGTTTATATTCCTGCTCCTTTCCCATGTATGGAATTACAGATATTTCACTTTTAGCACCAGGAACTGGCTCCTCTGATCCATCAGAACTGCCTGGAAAATCCTCACCCGTTCCTAAGGGATGGGAGCTCCTCTCTGCCTTGCTCCCAGCAGCTCAGCCTGGATCATCCAGTCGGATTCACCCGCCCATTTCAGTGTCAGGTTGGTTCTCCAATTCCCACTTTTCCACAGTTTTCCTGTTTCCAGCCGGGGACCAGCTCAGTTTCCAGCCCCTTGACATCCCTTTAAATGTGGGATTGTCCCAGTTCAGTCTCCAGACCTCAGTGAGGAGGAGAAGAGCTGAGCATTCCTTTTCCTCACGGACATTTTCCCAGCACTGTTTTCACCTCAAAACCACTTTTTAGACCCTTCAAAGGCTCTGGCCCTGCTGAGTGGAAATGTCTCCACATCCAGCTCCTGCTGAAAACTCGGGATGAGCAGAGCTGCCCAAACTCCAGTTAAACCCCAGAGGAGATCCTTGTTCCAGGAGACATTTCCATGTTTCCTCTGGCTGATTTTCCTCTCTGTATTTACTCTCCGTATTTACCCATCCAGCCTGTTGTAAAGGGGTGAATTTGAACTCAGGTCCCGGCCCCTGTGGTCGGGGGCAGCACAGAAATCTGGGATAGCACCTGCAGGTGTCCCACTTCTCCTGCCCACCTGAATCCCGCTGCTCTGGGATGCTGCAATCAGCCTCCCCAGCTGTAGAAAATGTGGAATTTCGGCTTTGCTGTGTTTTCCCAGCTGGAGTCAGGGCTCTGAGAACCACAGGTCCCCTGAAACAGGAAAACTTCCCCTTCGGAGGGCTCTTCCCAAGCAGTTTGTTATTTATTCCCGTGTTTTCTTTGGCATCCAGGGAAATTACTGGAAGTACAAACATTCCCTGGCATTTGATCTCCTCCCTGTATTTCAGGTCTGGATGAGCTTTTGCACACAAAGCCAGGCTTCAGCCCTTGGGCACAGAAAGAGTCTCCCTGGTTTTACTGGGATTCCAGGAATCCCCAAACTGCCGGAGCAGGAACCTGCAGGAACCCCAAGTGACAGAAAATCCAAGTTTTAGAGGATTTAAAGCAGGGAAAGGACTCCAGTTCTTTGGAATGCTCAGGGAAAGCTGGGGAGATAAGTATTGGAGACAATTCCATAGGTTTGGCAGTGCTGCACTGGGAACACGAAGTGAATCCCAGCACCTCCAGCTCAGGGAAATTCCTCTGGATTTATTTTATTTATGAGACCCCTTTGGAGCTCCTCCAGGCCTTTCAGGAAGCCAAAAAACCTCGAAGCAGCAAAGGGAATCCAAACGTGTTCACCTCCAGGTAAGTGGGATATTCCCAATGCAGCCTCTTTTCCCTGTGCAGTTTAACAAACGAGTTTCCATGGTCTGACAAGTGGTGCTGGAAAACAGGGAAGCCGGGATCAATCCCAGCCTGGGAGACACGAGAATTCAATATTTGCTGATTTCCAGGCACCCACTCTGGAACCGGGAGCCGTGGAGGATCCATCGATCCCAGCGTGTTCAGCCTCCTCCTCCTGTGAGGAACGGGATGTGCAGGATGGATCCTCTCCTGGGAGTCGGCTCCCTGCCCTTGGAATGCCTGAAGAACCATTCCCAGTTCCCTGGGTTGCCTCCGACAGCCTCTCCCTGATTTATTTCCCCCCTCTGGTGTCCATACACGGTCACTCCCGTCCCTCGCATCCCGGTGGGAAAGCCTTGGAATGAGCTTTGGAGAAGCCTCGTGGGCTGTGTGTGCCCCGCGCGCGGGGGATGGAGTTTAGGATGGGAGGAACCACGCCGTGGAATCTCCTCCCGAGGGAAGCACAGCTCCAGCGTGCTGGGAAAGGGCCTGGATGCCCAATCCAGCCGGCCCTGCTGCAGCCGCTCCGGCAGGAATGCCAGAAACGAACAATCGACCCGGCACGGGGGAATCATCCCAGCCCTCTGCCCACCGCCAGAGCCCGCAGGGGTCCCGCAGCATTCCCGGGATGACTTCGTCGGGATCCAGCGCCGAGCCGGCAGCGCCGGGAGCTTCTCCGTGTGGACAAACGGCTGAACTCCTGGCTCCAGGAGCCCTGCATCCATCCGCCGCCTATTCCAGGGCTCAGATGGCCAGGAGCTGAAATCCCTGCGGAGTTCCGAGGCTCAGCGCCGCGGGCTGTTCCCCCCAGGAAGCACAGCCACGTTTTTCCCACCCCCAGGAATTGCACAGCCAAAAGAAAAGAGGCCGTGAAATCCAGGGAAATTCTACCGCGGCAGCCCGGCCACTGCTCGGCAGAGCCGCGAGAATCCTCAGGCATCTTTTCCAAGCACTGTTTGGAACTGTTATCACCCGGAGCTGATTCCCCGCTTCCCGAGCCGATCCCAGAACCCAGCCCTAAATTCCCTTAATGAACTTCCAGCACGCCAGGAATCGCATCGCGCTGGCTCCAGCCCCTTTCTCCCGAAGTGCTGCTGGATCCCGGATTCCTGAGGGAAACCCGCCCGTGCATCCCCGGCTGGCGAGTCACACGCGGCATCCCCTGGGCATCGCACACCCCCGACATCCCTTCCCTNTCCCTTCCTCATTCCCGAGGGAGCCGCTCCATCCCGGAGCTGCCGGAGGGCGAGCTCGGGGCGTTCCTTAGGGCATGGAAATCCCTTACCAGCCGCATGGCGAAGTTCCCCGGGAAAAGGAGGCAGGAACGCGGCTCCTCCCGGCGCTGGATCAGCGGGAGACGGGGAAGCCGCAAGCCTTGGAGTTGAGCTCACTCTGCGGGCACCGGGAAAACCTCGGAGAGAGGGGGGGGGGAAAAAATGGGAAGAGCCGGAGCGGGAGCGAGCAGCCCGCAGAGAGCGCGGGGATGGNGGCGCTGGGTCCGAGAGGGAATGGCGTGGTGGGGGCGTGCAGCGCGCACAGAAATGCATCGGCCGGGGCTTCCGTGTTCCAGGTTCTGGGGTTTGCGGTTTATTTCAGGTATTCTATTTTATAGATCCTGTGTTTTATATGCTCTATTTTACAGATTCTATTTTATAGTTTCTGTGTTTTGTGTTCTATTTGCTATTTTCTG
>VZRQ01003117.1:784242-822501 GCA_013397975.1 Machaerirhynchus nigripectus | reverse complement strand
CCATGGACACACTGCAGGATCCCTGCTCCATCCTTTTCTACGGACACTCTGCAGGATCCCTGCTCCATCCTTTTCCATGGACACACTGCAGGATCCCTGCTCCAACCCTGCCAGCTCCCGGCCCACCAGGAATTGTGGGATACAAAACCCAACCCGAGCCCCAAGAGCCCAGCCCCGTTCCAAACCTGCTTCCCACCCCGGGCACCCAGGGACGGAGGCAGCACATTCCCACTTGGATGGATGCTGGGAATCTCCACGTGGCTCTGTCCCATTCCTTGTGGATGATTCCCGGGGCGTTTTCCTCCCGGAAGGATGTCTGCGGCGGCTTTAGGAGCACTAATTAACATCCGGGCGGGATGAGGGAGAGCAGGATTCCCGCCGCACGGAGATGTTTGTTATTCATTCCTCTTCAGGGCTCGTTAGATTAATCTGTTCTAAATTACCACCTGCTGCCAGGCACAATTATCGGAATTTATTGGGATCATTCCGGTGCTTTATTGCCCTCGGATGTGAGGTGGGGGTTGTTTTCCCAGTGCTCCCAGGAGGCTGCCGGGGCTGCTGCTGGAGCTGCATTCCCTTCTCCAGAGGGAGCAGCCTCCAGCTCAGGCCTCAGTCCACGCTAATTCCTTTTGTTTTCAGCAGACAGGAATCACAGGCTCATGGAATGGTTTGGGATCCTAAAGGCCATCCCATTCCATGCCCTGTGCAGGGACACCTTCCCCCATCCCAGGGCGCCCCAAGCCGTGTCCAGCCTGGCCTGGGGCACTTCCAGGGATTTGGCAGATCCAGATCCACAGCTGCTCTGGGCAAGGATGGAATTCCTGCCCCCCTGAACATCTTCCTGCCTCTGTTTCCTGGCTGGAAATGGCTCCTCCAGACCCTCCTCAGGCTCTCCAGGAGTGGCACTTACACGGAAACATGGAAAAAAGCCTCCAGCTCTGCGCTGTGTCAAAGACTCCTCCTCATTCCTTTAGGAAAACCCCACGTTTTGGTTAAAAGCTGCAGTTACCGTTATTGCATTTAATTGGTGCCCGCGGGGGCTCAAACCGAGCCGGGCTGGGCTGGAATGGAATCATTTTCCACCAGGGCTCGTGAGGGAAAGGTGCAATTAGAGCAGGAGGGGCTGGCGCTGACTCCCACAGAACTGACCTGGAGGNGGGGGGGTCGGGCTCTGCTCCCAGGGAACAGGGACAGGAGGAGAGGGAACGGCCTCAGGCTGGGCCAGGGGAGGCTCAGGTTGGATACTGGGAAAATTTCCTCATGGAAAGGGCTGTCCAGCCCTGGCACAGCTGCCCAGGGGGGATTTACCAGCCCTGTGGATGTGGCACTTGGGGGCAGGGGGCACTGGTGGCCTTGGCAGAGCTGGGGACGGTCGGACGCGGTGACCTTGGAGGGTTTCTCCAACCTGAACCATTCCACGAGCCTGTTACCCAGCAGTGCCAAAGCCAGGGGCAGGACTGGGGCTCTCCCTCTCCCCGGGAGGGCTCTGGGCAGCTCCTTCCCACCCCAACAAAACAGGGGCAACAACACCTGCACGGGGGGCTGGGAACCCATCAGCTGCTGCTTTAAACAGCACCGCCTCAAATAATACCACTTTAAATAATATCATTTTCAATAATATCGCTTTCAATAACACCACTTTCAGTAACATTTTCTCCCCTTTGAAAAGGCCCCTCGCTCACCCCAGTGCCACCCAAAGTGCTGAGGCAGGAGGCAGAGGCTGCTTTGAAGCCCCGGCCCCCCCAGGGATCCTCCCTCCCTCCCTCCCCCCACGCCCGCGCTGTGCGAACGCCGCTGAGCTGAGGTGTTCAATCAGGGCCTCCCGAGAGGAAAGGCAGCCACCGGGAAGGAAAGAGCAACTTTTGGATAGAGAGAGAGAAAAATAAAAGGGGCTCTTTGGAGTAAAACAAATGATTCTCTGCCTGGGGACAGGGAGACGCTGGGGAGCTTTTGATGCCACAATCCTGCACTGAGATTAATTCCGAGCTCAGCTTTTACCCCAATTATAAATCTCCCTCAGCAAGCAAGGAAATAGAATTTATTCTCCTCTAAGAGCAGCCTGAATTCCAGCCCTGCTCTGTGAGTTTTCAGCTATGGAGCCCAGGAACAGTCTAACAGAATTATCTCAGCGCTGCTTTCATCAAATCTCTGTTATGTGAATAATTTGCTTTTGATTTTCAGGCCGTGCCCTACCAGCTGTAAGCAAATAACATCAGGATATTCCCACTTTCCTGCCATTTGGGGAAATCTCCATTTCCTCTCCTTTCAGGGACAGTGGGGGAATGCCAAAGTCACCGGGGCAGTCTCCCACCAGGGGCAAAACAACCATTAAACTTTAATCCAGGCAGCTCCACACGGCCCCACGATCCTTCCCAAGCTCTGATTGTCCTGCTGAGGTCTTCCCATGACCCTTGGGAGCGGAAATGTTTCATTCCCGTGGATAACCAGGTTATCCAGCATAACCCAGCATTCCAGGGACATCCCACAAACATCTGTGCGTGCTGCAGGTTGAGTCCCTGGGGGCTCGTGGTGAAATAGCCAAAAACCAGGAGAAACCAAAATTCCAGTGCTGTAGAACCAGGGGATGGAACCCCTCACACTCCTCAAACCCTCAGACTCCCTTGGAAATCCAAATCCCTGCTTTCAGCTCCTGCTTTTTCCTTCTGGAATGTTTGACCACAACCCATATCCAATATTCCTGACACCCAGCACGCTGAGACTTCATGCTTACACTGAAATAACCAAAAACCAGGAGAAACCAAAATTCCAGTGCTGTAGAACCAGGGGATGGAACCCCTCACGCTCCTCAAGGCCTCAGATGTCCCTTGGAAATCCAAATCCCTGTTTTCAACTCCTGCTTTCTCCCTCTGGAGTGTTCAACAGCAACACTGAGACCTCGTGTTTACAGTGGAATAACCAAAAACCAGGAGAAACCAAAATTCCAGCGGTGTAGAGCCAAGGGACAGAACCCCTCGTGCTCCTCAAGCTCTCAGCTGTCCCTTGGAAATCCCAGTCTCTGCTTTCAGCCCCTGCTTTTCCCTCCGGGCTGTTTGACCCAGCCAGCACAAGCCATATCCCATATTTCCAGCACGCTGCTATTTTAAACACAGTTCCAATAAACTCCCAGGGCTGGTGCTATTGGAGTTCTGCACATAAACGAGCTCATTAAACACCACTGGCACTCAGCTCGTCCCCGGTGGCCAATCCCAGCTCGGGCAGGGCTGGCATTTGTAACTTTGATCCCCCCAGCTGAAGCGTTTAATCCGCTCATAAACATCAATCTCGGATTTTTACTGCCCCATTCTGCAGCCTGAGCACAAAACCTGCTCCAATTAGGCCCCCCCCAAAGCCACTCTGGCAAATAAATACCGACTTCAATATTCCACGGCGGAATTCCCCGGGATCCAGCTTTTATTTAAGCGGCCCTGGAGCTCGGGAAGGGGTTTGGAACGACAAGAACATCCCCAAGGGGCCGGGGAGCAGCAGCTGGGGAGCTGGAGCTGCTCTGGGACAACGCAGGTGCCACCAGGAGGTTCCAGAGCGTGGCCCAGCATTGCGTGGGACATTCCATAACTCACCCTTAAAAACAGGGGGAGATCCCATTAAGCTCCAGTTGGCTCCAGGTTCTCATTCAGCACTGGGCAGGCAGGGAAATGGGATGGTTGGGAATGCTGCATGGAGCAGGGCAGGACTGATAATGCCAGGACAAATCAATCAGAGGGAGCTCGTTAACACCTAACGATGCCAAGGTGCCGTTAATTCATTCCCAACCCAAGGAGCTGGTAAAGAAGGAACTGGAATAATGGTTTTCCTCTGGATATCAGCATGGCTCGGAGCTGGAATCTGCACCCACTGGAGCACCAGGTCCCTTTCTGCAAGGTTCTCTCGAGAAAGAACATTTTCCACTGAAGGTCAATCATAATTAAGGGCAATTATCCCAGTCCAAGGCGGAGAGCTCAAAGACTGCCCCACATTCTCCCACTGTTCCTGCAAGAGCCGAGGGAGGGGCAGCAGCTGGGATGTGGAAATCTGCTGGTCCCAGTTTTTAACAGGATTTGCTGGGTGTCTGCTGCACAGAAGGAAACCTAAACCCACAGTTCGTTGTCCAAGAATTCCCTAGGTAGAAAGATGATCTGCAGGGGAAAAAACCCATTTTGTCGTCACTTACCACCTCTGTTTCCCCCAAAAGACAACACAAACGAATCATGGCATCTCCTGAGCTGGAAGGGACCCACAGGGACCACCCAGTCCAATTCCAGGCCCTGCACAGACATCCCAACATTCCCACCTTGTGCATCCCTGGGAGCATTGTCCAAACACTCCTGGACCTCTGGCAGCCTTGGGGCTCTGACCATTCCCTGGGGAGCCTGGGAAAGACTGGAGCAAGGAATATTTCCCTATCAGTAAAGGCTGAAAGAAGTTTTCTGTTGCGTTTTTGCACCAACATTCACAGGAATTCCAGAGAAGCCTGAGCAAATGGGAAGTTTAGTGGAGTCCCCACCCCTGGAATTGTTCAAAAACCATGGATGTGACACTGGGGGTGTGGTTTAGAGGGGAACGTGGAGGTGCTGACGTGAGAGTTGGACCTGATGACTTTAAAGATCTTCTCCAACCTGAACGATTCTGGAATTCCACGATCCTATGAAAATATTCCAAGGATGGTGGGAGGTCCCTGTTTGTGTCCAAAGCTCCATCCATCCCCGCCCACGCCCCGTGTCACCGATCCCCCGGAGCACACAGCCCCGGGGAGCTTCGCCTCCCTGAAAAACGCATCAGCTTTGTTCCCAGCCAGGAAAACAGAAGGAGGCACCTAAATCCCTGCCTTTTAGCCCTGCAGCTCCGGGAATGCGCTTGAGCTGCCGATCCCAGGTGCTGCAGCTGCCCAAAGGGAGCCTCTCCGGGGAGGTCCCCGTGAAGCAGCCCGGGCAGGGATCACGTCAGCGCTTTGGGAAGTGCTGCCTCACATCCAGGCAGGGTTTTCCACCTCAAGACAGGAAACCACAGATGAATCCCCCAGCAGAGCCACGCCCCGAGAACGTGAAACCCTCCTGGCAGTGCTGGGGAATCCGGGATGTGCTCCCTGCTGGAAGGAGCTCCTGAGGCCTCTGGTTCATCGGGAGGCCAGCTGCTAACCCTGTTAGGAGGGATTCCGGTGATGGATACCTAAAGGATGCTCGGGGCAATCAGGCTCTGCTCCTGAGGGCACTAATTGGGTTAAGCTCCTGAACGAAGCCCTCAGAGCAGCAGCCTGGGCAGAGGGAGAGCAGGAAATGCAGGAGGAAAGGAGAAGGGAAAAAAATTATTCCATGCAAAAGGGGAAATTGGAGTCTGTGGGTTGTGCTCTTCATCTGACACCTTTAAAGTGATTAATGGGAATGGAAATGTCACCAAAATGTATGGATTTGGCATTATGGAAGTGAGCATGATGCCAGAATCACGGAATGGTTTGGGTTGGAAGGGATCTTAAAGCTCACCCCAATCCCACTCCCTGCCAGGGGCAGGGACAACTTCCACTGTCCCAGGGTGCTCCAAGCCCCATCCAGCCTGGCCTTGGGCATTTCCAGGGATGGGACATCCTTGGAAAAATCCATTCCAGCACCTCCCCACCCTCCCAGGGAAGAATTCCTTCCAACATCCCATCTCTCCCTGCCCTCTGGGGGCCATTCCCCAGCCCAGGGGCTGGGAGTTCAGGGTACTCCAAGCACAGCATGTGCTCCCTCCTCAGCCTCCTGCTGCCCTGAAAACCCCCAAAACAATTCCAGGACATGGAATGCCCCGAGCCAGCTCACCTCTGCTCTCGATCCCCCCTTTTAATTTAATTTAATTCCCTCATTACAAAAGGAGAGGGTGTTGGATTTGCTTCCCCTCCAGCAGAACAAAGCACGGGATTCCCAATTCCAGCACTTCCAGCGAGAGATTTTTCCTGGAGTCAGCTCTAAACCAATATTGACATTATAGCCAATCCATTATAAATCCCTGTGCTTGTGTCAGGATGCACTGGCAGGGAAATCAATCCATCCAAAGGCAGAGCTGCTGGATTTCAGTGGAGCCTGGGAATGCCACCTGTCCCCTCCAGCTTTCCCTCAGCTTTCCCTGTGCGTATCCATCACTCCTGACATGTTCCATAAGCTGGGATGTCACCCCAGTCTCTCTACAAACTGCTTGGAGGGATTGTTTTAATCTAAAAGCCTGGGAAATTGGCTTTAGGGAGCTCTTCCAAGCAATGAATGTTCTGACGGATGGGAAAGTCAAGGGTTGCTCTGAATTTCATCTTCACGGGGGGTCTGAGATGCAGGATGGGCAAGGAGGGACACCCCAAAAACCTCCTCTGGTCCAGCAAATCGAAGCTGGTTTGTTCCTGCTGCTACACTACAAAATAAACCCCAAAATAGGTATCTAAAAATATCAAATAATATTAGAAATCCACATCATGCTCACCTGCAGACATTCCCTGGTCCTGGGAATAAAGTAGGATTTTTAACCAAGTCCTCAAGTCTGGAGTTGAAGGGAATTCCCATCAGGATTTAAGGGACACCCGAGATGCCCCAGCCCTAAATGAGCATTCCCCCCCCCAGCTGCCACGAGGCTGCTCCTTCCCTCACCTCCACTGCTGCTCCAGCCCCATTCCAGCTGCCAGCAGAAATGTGGGATGTGCCAGCAGAAATGTGGGATGTGCCAGCTCCACAGGGCTCAGCTCCTGCCGTTCCCAGCTGCTCTGTGCCCACACACAGAGCTTTGTAAATACGGAAACAACTCAATTAATTAAGGGCTAACGTTGATTGGGATCATTTGAGGAGCAGCCCCGTGTTTACAGATCCACAGCTGCGAAATCAGAAAACCAAGAGGAGCAGCTTGGTCAGGGGAAAAGGAGCAGGAATTATTTCCTTCTTTCGGTTTCCTGGGAGGCCTCACCCTTGGCTTGAAGAACAAAGGGATTCCAGCCCCGAATCCCAGAGGGATAAGGAGGTTTTCCTCCAAAGGTCAGGTCCAGGTGGATGAGACAAAGCTGATCCACAAAAAACTCTCCAAACCCACTCAGTAACACATGGAATAACCACAGAATCCCAGGATCTTTAAGGCTGGAAAAGAGCTCCAAGACTGAGTCCAAGCTGTGCCGCATCCCCACCTTGTCCCCAGCCCAGAGCACTGAGTGCCACCTCCAGGAATTCCTTGGACACCTCCAGGGATGGGGACTCCAACCCTCCCTGGGCAGCCCCTGCCAAGGCCTGGGCACCCTTTCCATGGGGGAATTCCTGCTGGTGTCCAGCCTGAGCCTCCCCCAGTAAAACCTAATGGAGAACACCAAGACTTCCCCCACCTCGGAAATAAATTCAGTCAGAGAGAAGTGAGGGGCTGGGGAGCTTTTCCCGAAGATTGGAGTCTATTCCATGGAATCCCAGACTGATTTGGATTGGAAGGACTTTAAAGCCCACCCAGTGCCACCCCTGCCATGGGCAGGGACACCTCCCACCATCCCCGGCCGCTCCAAGCCCCGTCCAGCCTGGCCCTGGCACTGCCAGGGATGGACACCCTGTGCCAGGCCCAACCCGAGTGAATCGGGCACCAAAGCAAAGCCCAGCAGCCGCAGCCCTGAAGGTTTTGATCCCAAATTCCCAACACTCCCGAGCCGGCAGCGGGGCAGTGCTGACCTCTAGTGAGAGATCCCTGGAAAAGGGAGGATTTCTTGGGATAAAGCTCCCTTCCCACCTGTTCCCTGACCTCACCCGCTGCCCCACCTCCGAAAGGGCTCGTCGGCCACTCCGGGCAGGGGCACGGAGCAGATTCGGAGCAAATCGGTCCAATAAATTCCTGATCCTGAGATATTTTCAATAAACGTTTCCACCACTGCTCAGTGAGGGTTAAACCCTTTTCCACCCTCAGATCCTGCCTGGAGGGGGTGGCAGCTCCCAGGGGAAGTTGCTCTGTTTGCAGAAGTCCCCCCCCCAGGACTGGAGCAGGATCCTCACGGGTACAGAGAATTCAGGAACTGAAAGCAAAGCTCAGGAAAACAGGAACTTCGGGGTTGGATCACGTCTGAAACGCCAGCCTCGAGGGAACAGCAGGGGAGTCTCTCCAACCAAAACGTGTCAGAGTTCAAGAGAAGCAGGAGATGAAGAGCAAAATTCAATTTAATTCTCTCCCTCCCCGAGAAAAATTCCTCAACCCATCAGTGGGGGCAGCTTTGCCTTTGGATCCTCAAAGAGAAACTTCCCCCAGGCCCTCCAACCCTTCTGGGGAAACAAAACTTTGCTTTAAAAATGCCCCAACAACCCCCAAAGGCAACACCAGAACCCTCAACAGCCAAAAACTCCAGGTGCCAGTGTCAGTTGAAAGGTTTTATTTAAAACCACCCAAAATTCAGTTTACAAGGAAACCAACCAATCCCCAAAAGCCCTCAGTGACAGTGCTGAGGAGCCCAGAAAGGACCAGTAAAACACAGCTCAGGGGGAAAGGGAGTTCCCAAGCTGCTGCTTTGTTGTCCCAGTTGTCCTTCAGAATCCCGAACTTCCACCTCAAACAGTCCTTCAGAGAGTTTTCCAGGGACATCAAAGAAATCTCCACTGCAAAGTCTCTTTTAAAACCAGCCTTGGGACTGAGTTCTGCTTAAATTACTGTAGGCAAAAATAAAATATTCTATGTAAAATGTACCATTTGTATCCTAACAGACTCCTCTCTCTGCAGCCAAACGTTTCCCAAGGCTCCTGAGGGGTTTGTGGCACACGAGGATTCCCTGGAGTCATCCCAGGAACATTCCCCCTGGTCCTGGGGCTCCACAAACCCCCTGCTCCTGCCCTTTACAGCAGGATCAGGTCCGTTGGGATGAGTTATTCCTAATTACCTCGAGGAGCAATTAAACCAAAGCAAAAGGAACTCTGCAGGAGCTCTGGGAACTCCCTGTTCAGCAAGGAGCCTCCCACTGGAACCATGGGAAAATGCTGAGTTTCACCGTGGAATTCAAGGCTTTTCCCTCTGGAAGCAAAATTCAGTTCTTGCTTTAACTCCTTTTATAGATTCTAGTCACAAACTCTTAGAAAATACATCAGTTTTCACATTTTTCAGGGCTCACTGAGGTTGTTGCTGCTCCTGAGCTGGGATGAATTCCAGGGTTAGCACGTTCTCTACTTCTGGAAGTGGAGTTTCCTCTGAAACACTCACTTGGGAGCTTTTCCTCACCTTTTTCTCCCAGAAAAACAGAACAGAGCAACCAGGGTGTCCGAGAGGAGAGGCTGGAAAAGGCCCACCCATCCAGGCTCATCCCAGCAATTTAATCCTGGGATTTTCCCATTTCACACCCGGAGATCAAGTCCTGGCCACTGACTCAGCTACTCACGGAGTATTTGAGACAGGAGGCTGGAGCAGGTACTCAGAGGTTCCACCAGAGCCACAACTTCCCATCAGGATCTCTGAATTGCCCAGGATGGAGGAGTTTAAGCCAATATTTGAAATCTAGGATCTAGGCTTGCAGCAAAGCACGGAGCATCTGCTTGCACTGGGCTCCGTGTCCCAGGAAATTCAGTGTATTCCCGCTTTTCCAAAGGCCAAGGCGCTATTTCAACACACTCCTGTGGGCCAGGGTTGACAAACAGGAGGAGTAATGAGCTGGGAGCTGCAAAACAATAAAATTAAGACATTCCTCAACTTCTGGGGTGGGCCAGCTGTTGATTCCTCGCCTTCATTAGATTTTTAATTACAAGGAGATTTATTTCTGAGGACAAGCCCCAGGAATTTCACTCAAGAGCTGGAGTTGCTGGCTGTTAAAAACAGCCAAATTCTTAAAACAAACCCCTCATTATTCTAGTTTTTAACCGTCCTGTGAGCCCCCTGTTAGTGATACCTGAGCTCCAAGTTTGGACAGGTATTTATTCCTTAAACTAAAGGCATCAGCTTTTGGCAGCAACTTGGCCAAATCATCTTCGTTCTGCCGTCTGAGCCTCTCCTGCTCTTCTGCTCTGCAAAAGAAAAGTGGCTTCAGATGTTTGCCCTGAGCAGTGCCAAGCCCAGCAGGGAATTCTGGCTGTTTTAGCACCCAGGAAATGTTTTGGGATATCAGGTTAAGGACCCCGAGATGTGCAGGGATCAGTGATTCAGTGTAAAGAAGGAGAGAGGCTGTTTTCTGCAGGTTCCTTTTATTTCATTCCAAGATTTCAGTAAAAAGAGAAACTTTTCTGGTTTTTCACAGATTACAAGGTGCTCAGGGAGCTTCTGTAACAACTTTTAGATGTGTTAAACAAACTTTCACCCCTTAAAATAAACACTGCAATACAAAGAGAATCAGGAAGGCAATAAAAGACTGCTCAGCAGTCTCAGAAGTCAGAAATCCCCTACAAAAAAAAAAAACTCCATTTGAGCATTTGTGGCTCTTTCTCCATCAAAGTGTTGAAAGGAAACAAACCCAAAGCTGGAAACACACTCAAAAAGTGAATTTTGCATTAAGACAGCGACGAGAGCAGCAGTGGAGCTGTCGTGAGCTCGGGGTGAGCTTCATCAGAGAACAAAAAACGCCTCCAGGCAGCGAGGTGTGGGCACAGGAGGGGTCTGAGCTCAGGCTGCACTCAGCTGTGGGGTGGCAGAGCCCGGGCAGGGCACAGGGCACAGGGCACAGGGCACAGGGCACAGGGCAGGACCCCGCTGTGCCCCCCAGGACAGGACATTTGGCAGGGGTGAGAACAAAGCAGGAGCTGAGGCACAGCCCAGGTGTGAATGGATCTTCCAGGGAACTGCAGAGCACCCTAAACACTCCTTCTCCAGGGGTGCTGCTGCTGCTGGAGCGCTCCCACTTCGGGATGGGGTTTGCTACTCAACTTTCCTTTCTGAAAGAAACAGTGGGACAACAATTACTGCAAACACTGGCCTGGGGCATCCTAAATCCCACAGATCCACAGGAATCACCGGGATTGTTACACGTGGGGGAGAAGCAGCTCTGTTTGGACACAGAATTCTGGGGTTTGGGAGGGGTTTGGTGTTGTTTGTATTAAAAACATTGGATTAAAATTCCCTTTGGCTCAAGGAGACTCATCACAATTAAGGTTTTAATTTCCTTGAGCTTTCCTCAAGATTGATGTGTGGAAAAAACAAGAAAATACTATTATTAAACCTCACAAATCCCCTTTGCTCACAGGTGCCTTGGGTTTTTTGGGATCAATTTAAGTACCACCATGTGGGCACAGTCCAGTTTTGGAGAAGTCCATAAATCCATTTATAAGAAATACCTTATTAGCAAAGCATTTACCTGGATCAAACAGGTATTCTAAAATATATTCTATAATTATATAATGCATAAGCTGTGTGATGTACAGTATCTGCAGGTGAGATGGAATTACCCATTAAAAAAATAAAGAATTCCAACAAAATGATAGGAAATGAGCTCCAAGATGTGAGGGAGCTGCTGAGCTGGATTAGGTCAGAACAGAGAGCATTCCAAAGGAAAAATTCCATGTTCTTCACACAGCAGCAGCTGGAATTCCATAGGCGTGGCTCTGAAAGCTGTGGTTTGCCACACATGGCTTTGTTCTCTCACATAAAAAACGTTAAATTAGGAATAATTAACATATTTTAATTGGATGAACCAACCTGGTCTATGGGAGTGTCCCTGCCCATAGCAGGGGTGGCACTGAACGGGCTTTAAGGTCTCTCCAAACCCACACTATTCCATAAAGAGTCAAAATTTCTTTATTCCAACCATTTCTGCCACCTCAAGTGCTCCATTTCCTTTTAAAGGAAGTGAATCCCATTTTATTGAAAAGCCCTGCCCCATTTTCTTCCTACAAATAAAAACTTCTCACTGTAACAGGAGCACGTGTGGCAGATCTGACCCCAAACTGAGCTGCCCCTCAGTGCTGTGATTTACACTCAAACCACCACATTTTCTAGCACATTTCAGTTGGAAGGCCACCGAAATAACAGAAAATAGAGAGGAAAAGTGCCAGGAGAGGACACCTGGATAACTGCTCCTTCAAATATTGGCTCACAGGGGGCAGGAATATGAAATCCTGACACAGACTGGTGAGAAAATCAATCCAATCCAAACCAGACTTGAGACAATGATCTACTGAGTCCCTGCAGGACACACACTTCCCAAGGCCACTGCCACTGACTGGCTTTGTACTTACTCAGAAGCAGCTGCTTTTTGCAGTTTTGCCCTTTTCCTTGCAGACCAGTTGAGATCCCCACCTGTAACAGCAGCAATGTGCACCCTGAGACCTCCAGCACCGGGGGTTTTTGTGTCTTTGGTATCAAAACTCACCCCAGGAGCTCTCAGAGCACTGAGAAATCGTGGAATGATTTGACAGGAGTAAAAACTGAGGTAAAGAGAAGCTGCAAACACTCACCTGTGAGGTGGTTCACAAAGTACAGCATGACCACGGCAATCAGTGACACTGGGAAAGGAAAGGGACAGTTTAGCTGACAATGAATGAGCAGGTTTAACCCACAACCACGATTTTTCATGGTAGTTGTAACTCAGAGGAGGTTTCTGTGTTTGTAAATCCCCCTGTGCTCACAGCACGTGGTACTTCAGAAAGGATTTTAATTTTAAACTTATAACTTAGACTTTAAAAGCATTATTTGGCTATTTTTTACTCCATTTTTTTAAACACTGAAACTCTTCACACTTTGGGAAACCCCAAAGCACTTCACTGGCTGTGAGTTCATGGCAGCATTGCCCCAGCTGACACCTCCAGGAGAGGAGTTATTTCTGCTTGCCACGAAACATGAAGCAAAAAAGCCCAACAAAGCTTCCTGAGTCCACTCCCAGCGTGTCCCAGACTCACAGCAAACACAGGCACTGAAGAAGACCTCCAGGAACAGGTACCCCCTGGTGTCCAGGATCATGCCAGCTGCTATGGCAATCACTGCCAGGCCCAGGTTCTGGATGGACTGCATGCTAGGACAGAGCAGGAACAGCACCTGGACACTGATCCCTTGGGAAAGGCTCCTCAGTGGCACTGAGCTCACAGGAGATGAACTCTGCCCCCGTTGTTGGGACATGTGGAACTCAGGGCTCCAGTTCTGCAGAGGTTCCTGTGCCTCCCCCCCAGCCTCGTGCTCTGTCCCAAAGCCACATCCCCAGAGCAGCCACGGCTCCCTGCTCCAAACCTGGAGGAGCTGGGAATCAGGAATGGGTTGGAACTGCTCACACTCAGTGGTTCAGGGGTGTCAGNCACCCCAGCCCCTCCCCACCTTCCCAGGGAACAGTTCCTTCCCAATATCCCATCCAGCCCTACCCTCTGGCAGTGGGAAGCCATTCCCTGTGTCCTGTCCCTCCATCCCTTGTCCCCAGTCCCTCCCCAGGTCACCCCAAAGCTTCTCCTCTCCAGGCTGGATGATCCCAGCTCTCCCAGCCTTTGCTCCAGCAGAGCTGCTCCATGCCCTGCTCCTGCTGGTGCTCTGCCCCTGCACAAACCCATGGAAGTACTTACAAGCCATAGGCAGTTCCCAGCTGGTGTTCTGGGACAACAAAGGCCACCATGGGCCACAGGGCACAGGCCAGCAGGGAATAGGCCACTCCCAGGAGGCACTGGGGACACAGGGACAGGCAAACAGGGTTAGAGGAGAGGCACCTTTGATGCAAAGCTCCAATAAATGAACATGCTGCCCTTCCCTTTCTCCCAACAGTGACAAAAAACGAGCTCAAGTAACAGCTTACGCGATAAAATTCCAAATAAATACCCACATTTAGAACTTTTTCCAGGAATGACCCCCAAAATAAACTCTGTTCATTAAAACTGAAGAGCCTGACTGAGCTGCACCTCACTAGAAAAATGGCTGAAAGCCAAAGTTTTTAATCCCTGCCCCACTGGTGAGCACCATAACAAATATTCCAGGGAATCTGCTCTCAGTAATGCAGATTTTTACTGAGGTTCAGTCCAGCACATCAGAGGCAGTTTGAGTAATAGTAAAAAACTTCAGAAATAAACTAAAACAACCATTTTTAGGAAAAAAGTGAGCACCTGGCACAGGAATTTAGTCATGGAGTGAGGAACCTTTCCCACCTCACAACACACAGCATTAACTCCATAGCTTATTTTGTGTTTCTGAAAGAAATACTTGCTATTTATGTTATTCCTACTTAGGTCCAAACCCCAGCAAAGCAGGTTACCATGGCTATCCAGGGGTTCCAGAAGGTAAAGGCCAGCAGGATGTGCGAGGCCAGCGTGGTGACAACAGCACACAGAACCCAGATGATGTTCTTGCCCACTTTATCCACCAGCAGGCCGAAGATGGGGGACATGGGGGCTGAGATGATGTACACAATGCTGCAGGAAAATAGAAATTCAAGATTGAACACTCCCAGGGTCCTTGGTTAACTCTGGGGCCAGAAGAAAAAAATCTTCTTTTTCCCCCCAAAAATCCCAGTAATTTAGGATTCCCGAAAGGTTTGAGGACGTGGAAGTGCTCAGCATCCAAGGAAACACTGACACACTCAGAGCTCCTGGGATCACAACCCAGCAAGTGTTTTCTTGTTGGGTTTTATTGCTTTGGGGTTTTGCCATGTCACAAATTCATCCTCAAACGACCAAAATTGAGTTCCTTTAGTGTTGTAATCACACTGCTTAATCCCTCAGAATCACTAAATACTAAAAGAAAACCCTTCAGAGGTTTTCTCTGCAGTGTGAACATCTATTTTTGATAAAAACCACACCCACGCCTCCCAGTTATTCCTTGGGTCATGTGAAATGATTTCTCCACTTAAATGCAGCTCACAGGAGATCCCAAATCTCTTCCTACCTGTCCGGAGTCCAAAAATACATCCTGAACTCCTAAAACCTGGCAGTGTAGCTTATTAAATCAATCCAAATATACCTGTTAATTGCACTGGCTTCTTGAGGGGAAAATCTGAATTTTTCAATAAAGAAAACCCTGAGGGAAGGAAAAACCAGCTATTTAGGAAAATGCAGACTTGAAGGACATGGAATCAAAATTAGGTTAGACAAAGACACAAGAATCTCATTTACAAGAAAATGAAATAGAGCTTTGATATAAATATCAGAGATCTTAATTTTTAATTAATTTAGGAGCTTGTTATCAGGCTCCACAGATTTTAATTTAAGGATCATTCAAACTGTACTTTGGGCAAAATATAAAAAGTCCACAAGCAACATTTAACCCAAATAATGAGATATTGGGTTGTAAACATGGAAGGAATCCTACAGGACACCAAATTCCACCCCATGTTTTAAATCTGTATCCAGTTTTAATCAGGAAATCAAACATTGCTCATGCTGCTGAGCTCTGACAGCTCAGAGTGGTAACTCTCACCAAGCTCAGCAGGAAAATGTGAAGTTTTTAAGCATTTGGTTAAAAGCCTGGCCAAATTCCCAGGGAACTGCTGGAAAAATGAGGGGCACTTACTTCCCAAGGCCAATGAAAGGGAAAACTGCTGCATAGTAACAGACACAGATGACAAAGATGAGCCACAAGGACAGGGAGAAATCCTTCACATCCGTGAGCTTGATCACTTCTCCTGCAGTGGGGCAGACACAGCACAGGTTCAGCCAGGATGAGCAAATCTGGGATTCATCCCCACTGGGTAACATCCAGGTGATCCCAAACCCCTCCTAAAGCACATCCCTGCCTCTGCCTGGTTGGAGTTTGGCCAGTGGGAGTCACTGAAGGACATCCAGCGTTAATCCCACGGTGCCAAGGCCAAACAAAAACAAAAACAAAACTGTCCCTGCCACAGGGAGTGATGGACAGGAGCTCTACAGCCTCTGCCAGTCCTGAGCAGCAGAGTTAAACACAGCTGGCCAAGGAAATGTTTCACCAGCTGCAAAATTCCTGCCTGGAGCCAGGCTGGACAGGGCTTGGAGAAACCTGGGATGGTGGGAGGTGCCCCTGCCCATGGTAGAGGTGGCACTGGGCCAGATTTAAGGTCCCTTCCATCCCAAACCAGTCTGGGATTCCACTGGACCTCAAATTTAATTTCCTTTTAATTGGCTTCAATTCTCCCACATGGAAAACGCAACCCTCCACACACTGACAGGGAAGAGCTCCCTGGTTTTGCACCCCTCCTAAAAAAAATCAGATCAATTCCAACAAAACACAGAACCAGTGGCAATGGCACAAACTGGTGTGACCAGTTATTTTTATAAATAAAGCAGGTGACAGTGCATCTGCCTCTTGAACTGGTGTTTAAAACTAAAAATCCAGGTAAAAATAAGCTAAAAATTATTATTCTAACCGTGAAGATGTTCAGCAGCAGCCTCTGAATTACCCCAAATGCAAGCCTGCCCTGTGCAGAGTAGCTGCAAGGGTCTGTTGCAGCTCAGCCCCACCACTCACCTGTTTTCCCCTGCTCTTTACAGAGCAGTTTCTCTGCCCTCCTGTCCAGGTAAGCCAGGATTAAAGCACAGCTCAGTGAGAAGAGACAAGTGACACCACCTGAAGGAGGCAAGACCACATGTTTAGCTAACAACTCCAGCAGTAATTTGGTTTTTCAGCCCAATTGGTGCAGTTTTTGTTGGACATGTCAAGGCACACCCAGTTTAACACCAGCTTTAAGGCTCAAGAGCTGCACAACTCAAAGATTAAGGTGGGAAACTGAAGCCTGACACAGGGCAGACACCTGCCTTGGAGCACAAACATGAACATAAATTTATTTTATTTAAAACGCGACCCCCACTCCCCCTCAGCACAGCCAAGCTCCTCATCTGCACCTTGCAGTAACAGAAACAAAGCCTGCCCTCACTCCCAGCACCAGGGTCTCCATGCCCGTGGCTCTGAGGGAAGGGAACACACCCCAGAACTGTTCACATTTCACTTTCACAATCAGATAACCACAGGCAATCTTTGACACTCCTCAAAAATTTTTTCAAGAGTGTCCTTTGCTCAGAAGATGTGAAATATTTCATCTCCACAAGGCACCCACTTGAAATTTGGCAACGCCAAAAATGCCAGAGCATTTCAGCAGCTGCACTAACCTGAGGGAATAGGAGAACATGATACAAAAGGTGTTGGAATTGCTCCTCTGAGGCTCCAACAGATTTGTGCTGCTTTTAAGTGATTGATAAATGCTCTTAAGTGGTTAATAAATCATTATGACACATGCAGGTGACACCAACCCAAAACATCACTGACCTATGAGGAGAGCTAGGCCGAGGGTGCTGGGACCAGCATAGCCCAGGAGATCCTGAACTCTGGAGTAGATCCATCCCATGATATTCATGTTCACCGTGCTCCCCTAGGCACAACAGAGCCATGTGAAGAGCCCAGCATTTCCCAGCTCCAGGGATTCCACAGGAACATCAGGCAGAAGGGTTTATTGGAGACAAGCAGGGAAAATGCTACCCAGGGAACTTAAAGCAGCAGGAAAAAGGATACAAATTATTCCCTGCTGGCTGGTAACAAATTAATCATTGCAACAACAAGGTAACATCACAGATTTCGATTTTATACAAACCCAGAGGAGTTTCACCACGACTTGAGAAGTGCATAAACCCACACGCCTGAGCTCACAAACTGGGCTGAACTTAACATATTTGAGCTCACGGGATTCCCAGCTGACAGGCACCAGGAAGAAGCAGCTCTTCCCTCCTTTTGCCCCCAGAAAGGATCCATGGCTGCAATTCCAACACTACCAGCAGTTAAGAACAGTTCAGCTGAGAGGAGGCAGCTGCTCATGAGCACCAGGCTGAGCATCCCCCAGCCCCAGCAGAGAGCAGCTCCGTGCTCCACCAGGTGAACACCTGCAGTGGTTAAAAATACCCCAGGCTGCCCCAAAGGAGCCCTAAAAGAAGGGGCACAACTCCTCTCTTCATTCTCAGCAGCGCACTGGTGCAGACTTACAACTCTGGCCATGCTGAGCTGCAATCCAAACACCAGGTTTAGCTCCTTGCCCTTGAACCAGCTCACTGCATACGTGTTCTGGGCCACCGCCAGGGACTCGCCACCTATCCTGGGAAACAAAACACAACACTCCAAATGCAGCAGGCAAAGCAACAAGGTCCTTGGCAAGAGCAAGAGCAGAACTGCAGAGGAATCTGGCTGTGTACAGGCAGATTTAATGCATATTTATATGTACAAGGCAACACAACTCAAAGGTTCAAAACCAGAATTGCAGCGATTTAAGAACAGCTGGTGGTTCCACAGGGTTTGATTCAGCAAGACCTGCAAAATCCTGGGTTTTGTTTCTAAGTTACACAAGGAAAGCAAGTGAAGATCTTGCATTCCTCAGCTTCAGAGGTCTCAGAATCCAACCATTTTGTCTCCAAGTGGCAGCACTTTTCTAGGATTAGCTTTTGTAGTTTTCTAGAGGGCCTTACCTCAGAGAGCACAAATCTGCTCTTCCAGACTCACCCAAATATGAATCTGCCCACTTCCATCAGCCAGAAAGTGTTGAATAGTGCTCCCAGACCAAAAACCACCTGCAGAGAGCATGGAAGGAGAATTGTAATTGTGCATTTCAGGTATGGAACAAACCAGAGCCGTCTCAAAACAGGAATGAAAATGCTTTTCCCTTCCCAGAAATACTTCACATCCAGTTCCTGCTCTGGTTTTTGGTCTTTGCTCCCTCTGCTGTTCATCACATCCAAGCTGGCCCACCTGGGATAGTGTCATCCTCAACCAATTCCACACCAAACATGTGGTTCCTTCCCATGATACCATTCATATTCCAAGAGTCCCTTTTCCCAAGTACTCCAGCACAGCCCAGGGTTCTCCCATTCCAATTCTCAGCTGTCTAATGTGAAACACAAATTCATCACCTTTCACCTCCTCGCTTGCACTCACCTGCCCAACACACACAAAGATGCTGAATATTACAGTGCCCAACCTGGAAAGAAAATAAAAGAAAAGAAAATCACTTCATGCATAACCAGAATCCTTTTTTTTCCCTTACAAAACACAGTGTTAGACCTGCAGCAGGGAAACAAGGGGAGGTGGATGTGCAATAAGAGCTCTCTGTAATAAATTGTGCAGCTCAACAGTTCCCATAGAAAACAGGCAGCACAAGGTGGTGTTTTTGAAGCCAATTTATTTCAATTACAAAGGAAAGGAAGCTCATCTCCATTAAAAAACCCTAAATTGTGTGGGGAAAAAAATACTGAAAAGGTTTATTGCGGTGTGGAAAAACTTTAGAATATAAAAGCTTAAACTTCACGTGCAGTTTTAGCTCATCATTACTTGCAGTGAGTGACACGAACATTGCTCTTACCGAATTCCAAACACTCTGTCTATCAGGAAGCCTCCAAAGAAGCACAGAACCACATTGGGCCAGGAGTACCAGGCATAGAGTGCCATGAACTGGGCTGTGTTCACCTTCATGTCCTACATAACACAGGGGGAATTATAAAAGGGGTTATTCCTGAGCAAGGACACAGAATAAATATCCAAGCAAACCATGCAGAAACGAGTGCATTTCCGACCTGGCCACTGCTTGTAATTCACAGAATTCCAGACTGGTTTGGGTGGGAAGGGACTTAAAATCCATTTTGTTCCAAACCCAGGGACACCTCCCACTATCCCAGGTTGCTCCAGCCTGGCCTTGAGCACTGCCAGGGATCCATGGGCAACCACAGCTGCTCTGGGCACCCTGTGCCAGGGCCTGCCCACCCTCCCAGGGAACAATTCCTCCCCCTATCCCATCTTCCCCCTGTCCCATTACTTCATGCCCACGGCAAAGGTCACTCTCCCTGTTTTTCAAAGCCCCCTGGCAGCGACTCACCCGCTGAACCTGCGTTTGGAGAGCGGCCGGGTTGTCGTAGCAGAAGTAGCTGCCTGCAGGGAGAAGGGGACGCCTCAGGGCTCTGTCCTGGCGCCCCACACACCCGATCCCCCCCAGCCCGGAGCGTCCCCCACACGCAGCCCCCAGGCCCATCCCGCACCGAATCCCAGGAAGCACATGAGGGCCAGCACGNTCGCCGTCCAGCAGCGCCCGCTCCTCCTCCGCCATCGCGCCCGCCTCACGTGAGCGCCCGTCACGTGCGCCCCGCCGCCCGCGTGACCCGCGCAGGTCACGTGCGCCGTTGCCATGGCAGCGCCGGGCTGAGGCCTGCGGCCTTCCCGGAACCGGCCCGGGGAAATAGTAACATAAAATAAATATAAATGGAAATAACGTACGTGGAAATGTAGTTTGAGGGCCAGGCTGCAACCAGCCCGCAATAAGCATCCAGGGAAATGCAGCAGCTTGTAAACTTGTTCCATTGCCCTCCTGAGTATTAAAGTCACGGAATCATGGAATCATAGATTGGTTTGGGTTACAAGGGACCTTAAAGGTCATCCATGGGCAGGGACACCTTCCACTACCCCAGGTTGTTCCAAGCCCCAGTGTCCCACCTGGCCTTGGACACTGCCAGGGATCCAGGGGCAGCCACAGCTTCTCTGGGAATTTCCAGCCCAGCCCCTCCCAGGGAACAATTCCTTCCCAATATCCCATCCATCCCTGCCCTCTGGCAGTGGGGAGCCATTCCCCCTTGTCCTGGCATTCCAGCTGCTGACAAACAGCTCCTCCCCAGCTTCCCTGTAGCCCCTTCAGACCCTGGAAGGCTTCTCTCCTCCAAAGTCATTTTTCTTGAGCTGTTTGCTCCAAAAGGTTCTTCCCCTATTAGACCAACCCTTGAAAAAGCTATTTTTTAAACTGTAAAAAGCTCCAGCCTTCCATCAAATTTCATCTTCTTGCACCAAAAATGACCTGAATTCTGTGTACACATTGTCAATTCTTTTTGATTAAAATGTGCTCTTTTTGAATAAAATATGCTCTTAATGAGGCAAAACCACTTGTGATTTAATCCAAAGGATTTATTTACCTTTCCAAGGCGTAGAAAGGAAAGGGCTGAGTTTTACCTGATGTGCTGAACCATGACATTCACTTTCCAGCCACTGTCATGAATTTGATAAGGAACCATAGAAGAAAGTCAAAATAACTTCTCAAAACAGGCAGGTATCACATTGTGGATCAGCTCCAAACTCCTCTTGAACATAAAATGCTTCATTTCACTCGATACATGTCTTTTCAGAGACCTGTCCAAAGAGAACTGTGTTATTAAATGAATCATTTTCAACTGCTCTAAACTGGTTTCAATTCCCAGAAATCCGAGCGTCTCAGTTTACTACAGCTGCTGTGAAGAACACGGTCTTAAATTACAAGGCTTCGTTGGAAAAGCAGTTGTGCGAGAAATTTGAGAGTTTCTGTGACAATCTCAAGGATTTCAGCGACAAACTCGAGGGTTTTTGTAAAAAAGTCGAGGCTTTCAATGACAAACTTGAGGCTTTTTGTAAAAAACTTGAGGATTTCAGTGACAAAATCGAGGCTTTTTGTAAAAAACTCGAGGATTTCAGTGACAAACTCGAGGGTTTTTGTAAAAAAGTCGAGGCTTTCAGTGACAAACTTGAGGACTTTTGTGACAAACTCGAGGCTTTTTGTAAAAAACTCGAGGATTTCAGTGACAAACTCGAGGGTTTTTGTAAAAAAGTCGAGGCTTTCAGTGACAAACTTGAGGCCTTTTGTGACAAACTCGAGGACTTTTGTGACAAACTCGAGGACTTTTGTGACAAACTCGAGGCTTTTTGTAAAAACTCGAGGATTTCAGTGACAAACTTGAGGATTTCTGCGACAAACTCGATGGTTCCAGTGACAAACTCCAAGGTTTCATTGCCACTTGAGGGAGCTCAAAGATAATTGACCTTGCAGAGCACCTCGAGTTTCCTAATTCCGGGGAGACAATGTATACCCACAGATAAAAGGGATAACTTTGGAAAGCAAAGCTATATCCAGGGGAGTTTTCACACCAATACCTTGATTTTATTCTTTAAACTATTCTCATGTGGGTTTCAAATGGAGCTAATGAGTAACTCAGATGGGCAGTGACATGATGCCAGCACTTTGGTGAAAGGATCCCACAGAAACTCTCCCCTCTAACTTGGGATCAATTTTATCATTATTTAAAGGAAGATCCAGAAAAGCAGATTTCATCTCCCTAAGTCTCACAAAGGCTTTTTCACCCTATAAGCAAAGCAACAGGCAAACCCACATAGTGAATAAACATATTAAACACAGTAAGCTGCAACTTCTGATGTGGGAATGAGGATATTTTGGCCTGGATTCAGCCGTGTATTCCAAGGGAAAGCATGGAAGTGAACAGCTGGCAGAGGCTTTGGGGATTTCCTCACCAAAACTCTCGTTAGGCTGACTTCATTTAATCAGTTAACCAAAGTCCCACAATCTCGTGGATCAGGGTTTCATCCTGCAAACTTTTGTCACAGGGCTTCACTTTCCAAAAATTCCAAAAACTTCACTCTGCAAAAGCACTTTTGAGAGCTTCCAGCAGCCCCAGGGGATTGGCTGTGCCAAGTGCAGTGACAAAGGATTCCTGGAAAAAGAAATCCTCAGCCCAGAACCCATCCTGAGTCCCAGCAGTGTTACCAGGAGGATTTTGAGCACTGGTTTATGATGCTCTTGCCCCATTTTAGTTTATTAAATCCCTGTAGCATTACAGGGCAAGGCCTCCTGACGGGGAGAAATTCACTGTGCCACTCCTGCGTCGATTTGTAACAAAGGCATAAAAACAGAATCTCCTCTCTTTTCCTGTAAAAACAGTGGGATGAGGCCTATGACCTCAAAGGGTGAATGTTGTTTAGAGCTCTCTCATTTTATTATTTAAACTCAAGAATCCTGAATTTGTCCTTTTTTTTATTTCAGTCATTACCCAAGTGAGTTGTGCTGCCCTGAATACCTTCAAGCTCATGCTTTTGTTATGTCGTGGCTTTCCTTATCCTCCCTTCTGACTTCCCTTGGGAGACCAGAGATTCATCTGAATTTGCTTACTCCAAGTGACTTCCTTATTTTCCAGGAGTAAATGGAGGAGTGTTAATGTCCCTCTCTGTCACTCATCCCCAATGATTTCAATCTCATCCATGCCGCACTCCCACACTATCACTCTCATACAAAGACAGGTAAAGGGGGAAGGATTAAACTATTTAAACTGTTTAAAAAGCTACTTAAATCCGTTCAAAGTGATTACCTTTGGTGCTCCTAATCATCCACTGAGCATCATCAGTTCAGTACCAGGATTGCCAATGATCCTTCATGTGGAGCAGAGCGGAGCAGGTTCCAGAGCCACAAAGGGTTCCTGTGCTTTCACTCACAGGGAGGGAGTTTCCATGAACCTGAAACACATGCAATTTTATTCTATTTCTTTTCAAAGCTCTCAGTGGGTTTTTTTGTGTTCTTTTCATGGCTGTGTGCTTAAATATTTTCTATTAAACGAGCCTGGGGCTGTACTTTATCTTGTTCTGTGCAATATAACAGAGTAAGAAATGACAGCCATGCATCCAGAATATTTAACAGGAGAAAAAGGCTGTTTTCCATTTGCTATTTCCCAATATTTACCCTTCTCCCCAGTCACTTCCACCTTCACCTTGGCTCTGACCTTGCTGTGCATGAAGCTCGTGGCTGTGATGTTCCCGTGAGTTAAGCCCAGGCTGATTCCCACATGCATTGCAGGTGAGTGTTTATGTCCCAAATAAATACAGTGGATTGCTCGTAAACTCAGGCTTTAGAATGTTTATTACAGATGCAATTGCTGCCTCCCCATAAATCAGAGCACTTAAAGTGCCACATGATCCCAAATGCTCTGTTTAACAGCAGCAAATGGAGCAAAACCTGTGTACAGGACTTTATAGGGGCCATAAAATCCCTGTGCCTGTGGCCTCCCCTCCTCACGCTGCCCGGATCAATCAGGGCCAGGGAGCACTCAGGGCAGTAAATACTCCCAGGAAACAAGGATGAGCTTTCAGGGCTCTGCTCCTCTGAGTTATTGCTGTCTGTGGGAAGATGCTTCAAAACTGCAACGAGGCAGGAGCTGCGTTTCACATGCTTCAATTGACTCCACCATCATTACCCCATTATCCATTTTCTGAAGGAAAAATCTCGTGCTTTTCCCCCCAAAGGATGAAGGATCTGTCACACACAGGCATGCAAACAGTTTTTAATCACTCCACGTGCTGAGCAATGGGTTATTACAAACCTCTCTGTCTCACTCAAGTGTTATTGGGCTTTTATGCACCATCCCAAGACAGGTCTGATTTCTGCAAAGTGCTGGGAAAGGCTGAGGAAGCCTTTCTGCCCCATAAATCTCTCTGAGAGCAAAGATCCTGGCCTGAGGAAGCTCCTGTGGTTGGCGGGGATCCTGTGCCAAAGCAAACAGCTCCTGCCCTCTGCTGAGTCACAAAGCACCGACGGGGTGGGTTTATGGCTCCTTGTCCTGCACTAAACACTGTTCTGTGTCCTTCCCGAAATCCCACAGCTCTTCCCGAGGGCAGCTGGTACCAGGCTCCTTCTGCAACAGCCAGGGCAGGTGATGGACTGAAAACACCCCCAGTGAGAGAGTAGGAGCATCATTAATGATGTGCAGCTTCTCAGCCACACCAGGGCTTTCAGGAGGTATTTTCGGTGTCCCAGGCCAGGCTGGAGGGGCTTGGAGCAGCCTGGAATGGTGGGAGGTGTCCCTGTCCATGGCAGGGGCTGGCAGGAAAGGATTTTAAGGTCCCTTCCCACCCCAAACCAGTCTGGGATTCCGTGATTCTGGGAATTCAGAGCTTTGGGGACTATAGTTGAACTACCAGATAACACTTTACCTGGCTCCATGCACAGCTTTCCCTTTGTGCCTGTTTTCCTCAGGATACACAAATTCCTGGTGGATGGTAACAGTGCTAAGTTTTAAAAACCTGCAGGTTATTTGGTGGAAATGCTGAACCACTACAGCAGCCTGAGAGCCACGGAGGCAAAGCATTTACTGGGTAGTTCATCTTTGAAAAGATGCATTCTCAAAACATTTAAACTTCTTAAACCCATTCCTGTTCTCCCAGCAGGATGGACACGAAGGATTTCACAGCTAAGACCTGGAATTTGAAGAGGAAGCTTTGATTCTGAATCAGATGCTAAAGGTTGGTGCCACCCAGCCTCAGTGCCCTGGGAATGAAGGAAGTTCCCACCCTGGACAAGGGCTCTGCTTCCCTCCTCTGGCTGAAGGCCAGGGGAGAGCTCTTTGTCACCAGGGCTCCTCATTCTCTGGGAATGGGAGTGGATGGAAACAGAAGTGGATGGGAGAGGGGAGCTGCTTCCCCCTGACTCGGTGGCAGGGCTGCAGTATCCCTGTGGCATCCCTGTACACATTCCCCACAAGCAATCATCCTGTTCCCAATTCCAGGGCTGCTCCCACCACCCGGGCTGCTGGACATTCCAAGGATCCAGCAGGAGCTCCTCTTTCCAGCCTGCTGCTGTCCCCTCTCAGGTCAGTGTTCTCTCCCTCAGTTACTTTATTCCAAAGGCCTATCTCCTGTCACATTCCTGCTTTTCCCCTGGCCAAGGCTGAGGATTTCTGCACATCCAGCAGTTCCTCCTCAGGCATTTCCTCTGCCCTCGAGTGACTGAACTTTGCTGGGGACTTTCCAAGAGCCAGGTAAGGTGTGGTGGATTTCTTTCCGTCTCTCTGCTGCAGCCTGGAGAACTTTCCAAGCAAACAACTTGTCTCAGTGGTCCCGTTGTTCCCTGAACTTTAATTCCTTTGCTGATACACCTGATCCCTCACTTTCAAATTAATCCCTCCCCTTGGTGGAATTCCTTCTCACCAGCTCTCCTAGGCCTTGGATCTGAGGAAATTAAATTAAATTCTATCCCTGTAGTTGACATGGTTATGTTAAATATTCTCATTGGGTTGAGATGGCTTAAAATAAAACCAAAAATAAAGAATCACTATTATTCCAGTGATCCTGAGCCATGTCCACATATCCAGCTTTATCTCAGAGTATGAGGCTTTGCCTCAGAACCCAAGAAAGTGATACCATGGGGAAGAATTACAAAAAGCTCTCACTTAGAGGAAAAGAGAAAAGGGTGGGAAAGGGGGAGCATAATCATTTCCTTATCGGCAAAGAATTGGAAACACGCTGGAGAGGGGAGGAAAAAACCACAAACTGATAATTCCAATTAGAGGACAAGACATGACTGTCTAAGCATTTGTTAAAGCAAGGGGCTGGAGAGGGAGATGAAATGCAATTTTCTTTTTTATTTCCTTCAAAGTGAATGAAAAATTATTCTGCACAGCAAAGAAAAAAAACCACTTGTGATCTAATTCTGAAAATATATTGTTTCCTTTAGAAGCGTCTTGCTCAACACTTGATTTCATGGTTTCACTCACAGATTACAATTCTTTGCATTTTTACATCCCTGAGCTCCCCACCTTGTGGTTTCCAAGTGCAAACAATTTCATCAATATTATTCATGGTCTGAGAGAAGGAAACGAGTGGGTTCTTGTTGTTTCCCATAAATGACAGGTGAATAAATACAAGTCCTACAGGTGAGTAACTGAAATATTCCCCTCACCATTCCTGGCACCACAGCCAGCTCATCCCCACTGAGGAGATGTGAAGGGAACTATTCCCAGCCCAGAGTTTCAAGGCAAGGTCATTCCAGCTTTGTTGGCTTGGAAAACTTTGTCATTTCTTAGGGGATCTCCAGGACTCACCTCCTTTGCACGAGGCAGGAAAAATGGTGCTGTGCATTCACCACCTGAGTCCGAGCTGTTCCCAGGCTCCATGTGTTCCTTGAAAAGGAGGAGAAGAACAGAATTCTGTGGAAATAACCTGGTTTGAGCATAAGGAAATGAGTAAAGCAAAGTTCTGAGGTGGTTTTAGTGGAAATTTTGCTGTGCTTGGAGAACCTTTCCCTCACAGCTTGGTTTATTTCTGTATTTACCTCTTCCATTTAGGCAAATCCTAAATTCCATGCACCACTTGCCACCAGCACGAGGAATGGATCCCAGAGACATGGGAAGGCCACATGGGATTTTACCTCTCCCTGCTTCCATTGGGAACAACACTCTCAGTGATATGAATATTTAAATGACTGTAATTGGAAATATAAAGCATGATCTCCTTGGATGGGGGAGGAAATCCCACCACGCTGACCTGGCCATGGACATCTCCTCTGGGATCTGCTTTGGGTACACTCAGAGGAGCTGAAACCCTTTCGAGCTACAACTTCTTTGTCCTTTTAGAATCATCCCAGAATCCCAAAAGTTGGAAAAGACCTCCAAGACCATCAGTCCAGCTGTTAACCTACCACTAAACCACGTCCTCAAGTGCCACATCCACAGGATTTTTAAACATTTCCAGGGATGGGGACTCCACCACTCCCTGCATGGGAACCAGGAGATGAAGTCAGATTAGAAGAAACTGGAGAGAAAATAAATGAAGTTTTCTTTTTTTCTCTTATCTGGAAAGCAAATGCAAGGGTTTTTTTCTGGAAATTCGAGATCCACAACCACAAAGCATTCATAGAAAATACAACTCCAGGTTCAAATATCTGACATCTACCAACAAGTGCCAAGTGCACGGCTCTGGAAAGCGATAGGGAACAGAAAATGGGAAGAGAAAACTGAACTCAGGAAAGGGAACAGATAAAAATCCTGCTTTTGACAGCCATGCCAAGTAAGAACATCCCATCCTGGATCTGGAGTGTTTGCTTCCTTGTTTTAGTGTGTTGGCAAACTGTATGAAATCACACTTCTTGTGTTCCACTTCAACAATGAGTGCTTTGGGGCAGGCCCTGGCTCCAAGATCTCCAGTTGCATTCCCTGTATCCAATTTTTATTGAGCCTGCTGGGGAACCGACTCCTCATTTCTTTGGGAATGCACCCCTCGGGCTCTGTCCAAGCACTGCTGACCACTGGGGTGTTTTGCTTGGCTTCTCTGTGTTTACACCCCCACCAAAAGAGGAGAAACAACTGATGAGGGCTTTTATAACGTCTTAAAATCTGATTGTTCCAGGGAATTAAAGCCAGCAGATGCACTGAGATAAGGGGTGGGACGAGGCACATCTGAGCCCTGCTCTGGTGGTGCTGGGGAGGAGGGATGGCACCCCCCAAAACTCAAATCACAGCTCTGGTAGTCAGGGGTTCCAAACCTGCACCCTCAGGAGTCCAAACCCTTCTTTTCCAAAGTCAGTTCTCCAAAGTCTTGCTGCAAACTGCTCATAATTCATCAGCTTTGTGTATTTTTTTTGTCTAGAATTTACATGTTGAAGTTTTCCTTTTAAGGCTGCGTGTCCCTTCCCTGTCGAGTGTTCCTGCCTCCAGCCCAAGCTGTGCCAACACCATTTCAGCTCCTGCTCCACATTCTCAGCCCATTTTCCTGCACTTTCTGCTCACCAAGCAAGAATGACGCTTTTTATAAGCTTCTTATACCAGCACCTGAAAGAGCAGTGCTGGTGTCAGCACCTTCCCAGCCTTTCCTCCCTGGGAATATTTCCCACAGCCAGCCTCACTCCCTGCGTGCCCCATAGGAAAAGTGCTTTTCCTACAAAACCGAAGGGCTGGGATTTTCAGGGAGTTACAGCCAGGAGATAATGTCTGATAGCAGCTGTGGATGGTGTCCAGCAGCTCCTCACAGCCTCCCCCAAACAGCGAGTGCTTCCAGGAAATGGAAAAGAAACACACATCCCACGGGACTGGGAAGAGTGGCTGGATGAATCACTGCTCCCCACGCATATCTTTAAGGAAATCGGGGAAAAATAAATGGGTTCCAAACGGCATAATTGGCTCCCTGGGGCCTTGGCTGGGGGTTTATCCTACAGCCACAGCATCCCAATCCCGATGGATGCAGTGCCTGGCTCAGCCCCAGTTTGGGGCTGGAAGAAAAGCACCAATAAACAGCTCTGCTGAGGCAGCAGCCTGTGGTGGATCTGGAAGAAAATCTTTGTGCTGTTGCAATGTTTTCCTCGTTGCTTTGTGCACTGTGCAAACAGATTTGGCAAGCGGGCATTGTTACCCAGGGATCCTCCTCCAGGATTTGTTTTGTGTGTTTACTCCTAAAACCTGCCACAGCCTCCTGGATTTCTCTGAGCTGGCACCAAATGCTGGCCCTGAAGTGACAATTTATGGTTGGTTCTGTTGTCTCAGGCCAGGCCACTAAGCCAGTATAGGTTATCAAAAGTCCCACTCCCAAAATGTCCCACTCCCAGGCCTTGGGGATGCTCCTGCTGGTTGTTCCCATTGCCTCTCAGCTAAGGGATGAGCAAGAAAAAACAGGGATAAAATCAAGGAGTTGATGTCTGAAATCCCTGTTCTGATCAGCAGCTGTAAAAGTGCTTTAGCCCCCAGACACTGCTGGCTCCCTAGAGAGGTTGTCTTTGGGATAGGATCATGGAATGGTTTGGGATGGAAGGACCTTAAAGCCCATTCTGTGCCAGCTCCGCCATGGGCAGGGACACCTTCCACTATCCCAGGCTGCTCCAAGCCCCAATGTCCAGCCTGGCCTTGGGCACTGCCAGGGATCCAGGGGCAGCCACAGCTGCTCTGGGAATTCCATCCCAGCCCCTCCCCACCCTCCCAGGGAACAATTCCTTCCCAATATCCCATCTAAATCTCTCTTCTTTTAGTTTAAAGCCATTCCCTGTGTCCTGTCACTCCAGGTCCTTGTCCAAGGTCCCTCTCCAGCTCTCCTGCAGGCTCCCTTCAGATACTGAAAGGCCACAGTTAAATCTCCCCAGATCCTCCTCTTCTCCAGCCCAAACACCCCCAACCCTCAGCCTTTAGTCTGAGAAAAGTCTCCTGCAGCCAACTGCAGAAAAATGCAAAAATATCCAACAACTTTTTCAATTCAGCCTTTTTAGTTAATTAAACAGATTGATCAGGGAAACCAGATTGATCATCAACAAGACTGACCTGAACCAGACTCTCCTGAACTCCTGCCCCTTCCTTGCTTTGGAAAGGAAGCACAGCAAATGGAGAGATGGAAACAGATGGAAACACAGCAAAAATAACAGGAGGAAAAATTCATTTGGTTTGATTTTTGGTATTGATCTTCTACCACCTCACGTTTCTTTTAACAGACAACCCGTTTCTGTTACCTTCTCCAGCTCATTTAGACCTTCCTTGATTGCAGTGATGTCACCTCCTGAGCCAGGCTTCTCTTTATTTGTATAAGAAATGTTTTCTGTTCCATTCATGATGAGCAATTAGAACATTCCTGCCAAAAATCCAAGTGAGTTCAGCACAGGTGCCTGTGACTCTTCCCCTGGGACTGCCAGGCATTTCCTCTTCCAACCAAGTGAAATATTAATGTCACCCCCCTCCCTTTAAGAGTCTCGTTAAGAAATGGCAATTTATACCTAAATCAAATTTACCCTGCTGCCTCTCAAACCCTGCAATCACTACAAATATGCAAAGTTGATAATCAGATTTAAAAAGGCTGGGAAAATGAATTCATTAAAAAAAAATCTCTGACCTTTTGAGCTGTTAAAAATCAGTGTAACTCCCCCAGCAGCACCTTCTGAATGCACCAAGAAAGGGGATCCGGGGCCTTGGATGAGGCTTCCTTGTGCCCTTCCAGCTGCCACTGGAATACAGGAGTTTTCCATACTGTTAACCATCACCTTAGGGAAGAGGCTCATGGATCCAGAGGCCTGGGGCACAGCCAGAGGATTTGCCAGGGGAAGGAAAAGGGCTCTGTGGTGATGGGAGCATTTCCCATTATTGTGCTGTAAATATGCTCAGCACTCGCTGCCCTCCCTTTGTTTTCCTCGGGAATCAAGGCAGCCAGGATCAGGGGAAAAAAGGAACCCAAAATGTCAATATAGGTTGGAGCTTTCTGCAGGGAAACTCTCCAACGTCTCACACAGAAAAAAGGGAAAGTTCTCCCTTTTCCCTTTACGTAATGATTTCCCTTAAACTTTCTGTATTTGTTTGTATAATTAAATACTACCCTCAATTAGAAATCCTTTCAAAGGGAAAGGTGGATGGTATCAGGGATTCAGGAGGGGAAGCTTAGCCCAAATATTACTGCAATCATGGGTTACACCTCTCACTATATATATATTTATTTATAATTTATATACATGTAGCATTATGTTTTGTTTGTGAACACATCACCAATCTAAAGAGATCTCTACTTAATTAGCTATTATAGCACCAGGCTCTTAATCATTTAATCTGGGATAATTGCATTCATTTCATCTATACAAATAGTTCAGCACATTCTATAACATGAATACCTGGAAGAATAGAATTCCACGACTCTGGAGGCATTTTTTCTTTGGAAAAAAAAAAAAATTAACAAACCCATCCTGGACATGGATTTATATTCTAACCCAAACCCAAATATTCTAACCCAAATCCCTCCCTGTGAGGGTGGGCAGGCCCTGGCACAGGGTGCCCAGAGCAGCTGTGGCTGCCCCTGGATCCCTGGCAGTGCCCAAGGCCAGGCTGGACATTGGGGCTTGGAGCAGCCTGGGACAGTGGAAGGTGTCCCTGCCCGTGGCAGGGGGTGGAATGAGATCTTTAAGGTCCCTTCCAACCCAAACCAGTCTGGAATTCCACGATTCTGTGAACATTTCAAGGCACCAAAGACTCACTTTCCAGACCAGAACCACCAGTTAGACATTAAATAGACACTTAGACATGAAACTTTTCCCATTTTCATTGCTGTTTCTCCTAAAAACTCTCAGTCTAAAGGAAGAACACTAAACATTAATGCCCATTCCAGCACTTCTGATCAATTTTTCCAGTGGAATCTAGGGAATGGTGAGCACAGCTGTGGTCACCTCACTCTGCTGAGATGGGTTGGTTTGTGTGGTAGGGAGCTCTGCCAGATTACACAAAGCCCTCCCCTTTCCCAGGGATGAAAGTGGAAGAGCTTTCTCCTTGTAGTCCCTCCAACTGGAATTAAAGCTGCTGGGAATGACTGTGCTCCTCTCCTGTTCCTCACAAACTGTTCCTTGAGCTTTAAGTGTTTGGAAGTCCTTTGGTCAGTTGATTACTGGATCAAAGCCACGCTGAGCTCACAGCTCTCGTCTGTCACTTGGAGTTTCTACAGGATAAACACTGTTCAGGGACTCAAATGCTCATGAAAAGCACCACATTGGCCACACTGAACTCTGGGCTTTGTAAAAGCTGTAGTTTCACCAGATTTCCTTAATGGGAATGCTCAGTTTGCCTCCCCCCTGCTCCTGCTGATGAAGGCCGACGTGGAGAAATAAACACAGGGGCTCTGATACATTTACGTGAGGAAACAAGCCCGTGTGTGTCCAAACACCGTGACTAATCCAGGCAAAAAAGATCATTTTCTCAGAAGTTCTGGGAACACACAGTGATGCAGAAAAGAACAAAGGAGGAGTTATTCCTCAGCAGGACCAAGACAACGAGATTATCGTGAGATAACTCACTGACCAGTGAGAGATGAGAGAAAACAAACCATCGATCAGTATGGAAATGAGATTTTATAGATATTAATTACTTACAGAACTGCACACAGCTGCTTTGATGATTTGATTCCGTGTCCATCCAATACTCAGATTAAAATGTAATTCCAGTTGATTTTTAAGGCCCAGAAGTGGTGTCTACAATAACCCAATATGAACTTTGCAATGCAAACAAATCCCACTGTGGATTTTGATTTGCTCTTTGAAATAATTTTAGGGGTTCCTGAAGAGCAGCCTGCCTTTCCTGCAGTCAGGGTGCTCAATCTGCTTCAGGACTGCAGCCCCTGGTTACAGGAAATCCTGCAGAAGAGTTAAATTAACAAACTGAAAATTGTCATCACACGTTTTATAGGGTGAGCTGATAATTGGGTCATAGAATCCCAGAATCACTAAGGCTGGCAAAGATCTCCAACATCAAGTTCAGTGAATAATCCATGAATAATTTATGTATCTACTTACATAAATACAGGCTATAAGTGTTTAACTTTGAGCAAACCTTTAAAAAACCTAAGTATGAAATTCGTATGTGAAGATAAAATACCACATGTAAGTTAATTAACCCCTGAGACAGCTCCCTGCAACACAAATTCTTCTCATCAGAGAATTAACACTATATTCCACCTGTTTTCCACTTTAAATAACATCCCCAGCTACTCAAGGAAGGTCTCAATGAGGAATATTTTTGTGTGTTTTATTTCATCTAAGAGACGTTAAAAATTGTGAAATAAAAAATGTCGGGATCACCTTTGAGGTGCTCCCAGAGCAGTGACAGTGCAGGGCTGTCCCTGCAGGGGTTTCTGTCCCTTGTGGGTTTTGATGAAAGAAAGCTCAGAGCTCAGCATCCCCAGCTCCTGGGAAAGGTCACTGCAAAGGGCACAGAGAGGGGACAAAGAGGGGACAAAGAGGAGGATCCAGTGAGCAAGACATGGGAGATGTGCTTCCTCTCTGAGGGGCCACTGTCACCTTGCAGGAGAGGGGTGGCTGGTGAGACAATGCCCAGGAATTCCAGTGAGAATCCCTCTCCTGTCCTCACCTCATTTCAAACAGTCCCTGAGCCGTCATCCCCTTGTTGTGCAAATATTTAAGGCCTTCTTCAAACATTGTGCAACCAAACACCTCCCACGTTATTGTGCTGTTGCAACCCTCGTTTCACAGTTACAGGCACTGAATCTTTACAGAATCAGTGACAAAAAGTCAGTAATTCGAGGGGATTTTTATTGCTATCAGGTAAGTAAATGTTAGCCTCAAACAAATTAAAATTGTTTGTGGGGTGAGGGGTTGTGCCTCCACACCCGTGATGTGCCAGGAATTTCATCTTTACAGCGCTTTAGAGGCTTCATTTCAGATCCCCATTTTTTAGAGATCTGCCCAAACATCTCTGGAGAGGCAGAACTGCTGCAAGAGCTGTCCAACAACCAAACATCACAGCTGAGCTCCCCTGTGACAGCCATCAGTGGCACAAAGCTCTCCAAAAAGCAAATATTCCCCTCAGCAGTTCAGCTCCAAAGGGCTGCTTTAATTGCTGTTTATTTTTGAACAGGCCTGAGCACGATCCCACATCCATTTGCCAGAGTTTCACGAGGCAGGACGGTGATTTCAGGTTATTAACAGGGATTATTTACTGGCCATGTTTATTCCTGGCTCTGGGTGATGGGATCTCACTGGGCATGGAAGGGGTTGGTTTGTGGGGAAAGGTTTCTCTGTTCCATGCCAACTCCAGAACCAACAGAAAATTATCCAGAAGAGGTGTGCAAAATGTTCTGTCTCTCTCCAGCGTCAGAGTAACAGAGATAATCTGCAGTGCTTGACACCCTGTTTATAATCCATGTCCTTTCACTTTCCTTGGGATTAGGTCAGATATATTCCCATTTCCTAGCAAAACAACACTTGGGGAAGCACCATAAAAGAGGATCCTGTAAATGCTCACGTGCTTGAGAGTTTCTGTGCTTCTCTGTTTCACTGGGTTCACAACGGGGGTTTTTCTGCCTGGAGATGTTTGACACTGCAAAAGTATTGATTTAACACACTAACAACAGGAAACTGCATGAAATGGGGCATTAAAGGTGACTTCAGGCTGGAGGAGCCTCCAAGCAACAGGAGCAGAAGTGCTGATGGATGAGAGCTCTGAAACTTCCTGGTGCCATTTCAGTGGTCCAGGTGTTGACACACATTTTAAACCCAACGTAAAATATATAAAATAATGGAAACAGCATCAATGAACTTGCAGGGTTTTGGCCAGAAGGGGTTACCAGACCTTCCTGGCTGACTTAAATACTGTCCCTTAAAAGTCAAGTGCTGGGGTGACCTAATTATGGCCTTCCAGTACCTGAAGGGAGCTACAAGAAAGATGGGGAGAGACAATTTGAAAGGGCCTGGAGTGACAGAACTGCTGCTGACACAAAATACAAATGTTTCTTTAAAAAAAAAAAATCCTATCCTTGATTTAAAAATAATCAGAAGCCTTCAAACCCAAATTTTCTTGGAAAAAATCAGCCCCACTAAAGCAATTTTACCCGTATTTTATTCCTGTAGGTAAGGTCAGCCCAGCAATGTATTAATAGGTGACCTATCCTTGATTTATCCAGCAAAATATTTGGAGACTAATTAAAAATAAGTTCTTGGGATTAATTACTGAGAATAAATCTCAAATCAGTTAAAATCAAGTAAGAGAACTTGTTCTTAACTACAGCAAGATGGTGAAGTTAAAACTGGGGAAGTTGCACAACCAAATAAACTGAATTTTGTCCAAATTCACTGTATTAAATTACAGTCATCTGGTAATGATTGAGAGCCAGGGAGGTGGGGTGTATACAGGGATATAGAAATAGCCTCCAAATATGAAACAAATCAGGAATAACTGGCCTCCAAACAAGCACTTGATGTATGAAACAAGAAAATGCAAACCTCAGAATGCTTTTTAGAGCCACTGCCTGAACCAAGCCTCGTTTCCAGGCCCAAAGGGTCCAAGTCCACTGTGACAAAAGTGTGATGCAAACCACCTTGGGGAGTTTCCCAGGATGTCCTGGTTCCTAAAGGGGAGAGAGAGAGAGAGGCTCTGTAAGATGGAACTGACACTACCACCATCCTCCTTGGGTCTGGAGCAAATTATGTGGGATGAGGGGGAAAAATACTGTAAAGGATGAAACCTCCATGTACCACATCCAAACTAACCAGAATATACAGAATCATGGAATTATGGAATGCTTTGGGTTGAAAGGGACCTTAAAGCCCATCCAGCCCCACCCCTGCCATGGCAGGGACGCCTTCCACTATCCCAGGCTGCTCCAAGCCCCATCCAGCCTGGCCTTGGGCACTGCCAGGGATCCAGGGGCAGCCACAGCTGCTCTGGGAATTCCACCCCAGCCCCTCCCCGCCCTCCCAGGGAACAATTCCTTCCCAGTATCCCATCTATCCCTGCCCTCTGGCAGGGGGAAGCCATTCCCTGTCTCCTGTCCCTCCATGCCTTGTCCAAAGTCTCTCCCCATCCTTCTTGTAGCCCCTTCAGATGAGGCCACAATGAGGTCACTTGGAGCTTCTCCAGGCTGAGCAATCCCAGTTCTCCAGCCTTTCCTCCCAGCAGAGCTGCTCCATCCCTCTGATCATCCTGGTGCCTCCTCTGGCCTCCCTCCAGCGGTGGATACATCCCTTCCTGTCAGATCATTCACTTCAGCTCCTTCGGTTCAGCTCTGACACACCGCAGAGCTTCATTTCATCCTCACCAAAGAGCCTGAAGCAACCTTGGCCCTTGCAGGATGCACTTCGAGCTTTTAAGGGTCCAAGAAACCCAGAGCTTAAAATAAATACATTTCCTAAATGTTGTGGAAGCACAAAACCTTGTGCTTGTACACATTTACAAACATCCCCCAGCCTTGATCCGGACCTGCTCAGCATCTGAGCTTTTTTTTTTCCCAAGTCAATTTGTTTTGTAAATTCCGAGTCCCATCAGATCAACAGCAAACTACAGCAGCCTCATCTCTGCAGAAGTGTAGGAAATTGCCCTGGGATTGTTCCTGCTTTGTCGCAGGGGTTCAGCGCCCTTGTCACACCGGCCCTCGGTTGCTCACAGCCTCGTGGTTGCCCTCGGGAGGAAGGAAACTGCGCTATCACTGGGAAAGCAGGAAAAGGAGGGGAACACGAGGGAAAAGGAAGGGCATCCAAAGTCATGGATGGGGTCAGCGGCTCAGGGCTCAGCTCTGAGCCAGCAGGGCTGGCAGGCTTTCTGTGACAAAGCCGGGTTTAGAGGCTTTTACCTCTTTTTAAGCCTCTGAACTCCCCCACAATCAAAGGCAGCGACGCTGTGAGTGTGAGCCCACTGTGCAGGGGGGGTTTAACTTCTCCCCCGAGCAGCTGCAGCACACGAGCAGCGTGAGCGCGAGAAGCCGCTCCCTGCCACCCCACCCTGCTGACATCCTGCACCGGAGCTCTCCTCTCCGGCCATCCCTGCTCCACCTCGCTGCTCGCCTCTGCGCTCCCACGGAATCCTCGGCGCTCATCCCACATCCAGGGTGCTGCTGGAAGAGCAGGAAGGGAACAGCAGGACACAGCTGGCACTGCCCAAACCCCCCCAGTGCCAGCCGAGGCAATCAGCCTTTGGATCTCAGTTTAAAAGGGACATCAGCGCTGTCACCACAGCGAGGATAAACGAGAAAAGGCTGGATGTTGGTGTCTTCCAGAAAAATGTTGGAGAGAAACATGGCAGGTGTCCCAAAAAGGAAAAAAATTATCCTCCAGCTGAACTTGACACCAGGCAGGGACAGCTTCCACTAGTCCAGGTTGCTCCAAGCCCCCTCCAGCCTGGCCTGGGTGAAACGTGAATGTAAAGATACAAACTGTTAATTATAGAATCTATTTCAGGGAGGAAAATCATAATCAACAAAATCAGGAAAGTTAGCTGGGTGGCATAAGAAACTGTAATAAAGAATGGTATTATACCCTTACTGTAATAATTCTTTCCCTTGCTTCAGAAAGCCTCAGAAATACTGAATTTCAAGTTCTGTGAAAAAGTGTCCCAGTAATAAAAAGAGACTTTTAAAGTTCCACAGGAGACAGTTTGAGTGCTTAACCAGAGTTTTGATTTAGTTTTGATTTACTTCTCTGAGGTCCCAGCCCAGAAACCTGCCCCAATACTCATGCAGGAGCACGAAAATAGATTCCCAGCTGCACATACAAACACCCATCTGCTCGGACAGCACCAGAGCAGGTCATTAAAAATCAGCTTTTTTAACACAGGAAATGCTGCAGCCTTTTACATTTTACCACATTCAGTCTCTCCAAAAGAGATGCTTCCAGGAGGAGCAAGGCAACAAGCCCACTTGTATCCCAAAAATCATCTTAAGGCAATCTGGCTGCTTTCTCGGTTGATTTTCTTCATGTTACCAAGACATGACTATACTGGTTCCAAAAACTTCACTAAGTGAGATTTATTCCAGAGATGAATGCTTCCCTCTGCTTCTTGTGCACAATATTTGGAATATTTCAGCTGTGTCCCAGGCAAAGCGTGTCATGGTCTGAGCGAGGCTCTGGAGTTTTGGGAGGTGTTGAGTTGTGGTAACACTGAGAAGGAGCTAACTGCGTTTTTCCAACCATTACCTGTGCTTGCTCTGATCTGTGTCAGGATTACACATCTGGCTCGAGCCGCAGGCTCCCTTCAGACAAATCCTGTGACCCTCAAGTGTCCCTGGCTCCCCCAGAACCCCTGGTCCTGCTCAAGTTCCAGCATCCTTCAAGTCCCCCTGGCTCCCAGCCCTGCTCGAGTACCCCCAGTCCCCCTCAAGCCCCCTCATCACCTCTCAGAACCCCTGGTCCCCCTTGAGTCCCCCTGGCTTCCCTGAGGACCCTGGCACTCCTCAAGTCCCTCTGACCCACCCAGAACCCCTGGTCCCCCTCAAGCTCCACTGGCTCCCTTCAATTCCCCCTGGCTCCCCTTAAAAACCCTCGTTCCTCTGAAGTCCCCCTGGCTGCCCTCCAAGTCCTCAGTCCCCCTCAAATCCGCCTGGTTCCTCTCAGAACCCCTGGTCCCCCCTCAAATGCCCCTGGCTCCCCTCAGTACCTGACACCCCTCAGAGTCCCCT